>JAPYZA010005673.1:0-12226 GCA_030522685.1 Eupelmus azureus | reverse complement strand
TAAATAAAGTGCGTCCATCGAGAGACGTGGGAAAACTGCGATATGGGGAATCCGTTGCGTGCTTATTGTTGTGCGATAATGGCGATTGGAAGATTTACGGTTTGAGAGGGATGAATGAAGGTTTGTAATGCGCGGAGATGAGGTTTTTTTATTGAGGAATTTGCGTTTTTTTCTGATTGGGGATTTGTGTTGGTTTAGCTGATAATTGTGTTTGTATTTATTTATCTATAGGTGGGATTAATAAATAGTGATACATCGTTGATTTTGAATTATTATATAAATAGAAAATTTGTGGTCAGTTGAAAATACTTTATTGTTTTATACTCGATATTTACTATTTACACTGGAATTTATAACATTCTTAAGTACTATATAGATAGTATTTAGAAACATTAAACACTAACACTAACACTAATTCTGAGTATTAGAAATTATTTTCAAGTTTTACAAAATTTATTCACAGATTTTTTTTTATTTTTATGATAATAATATAATGTCCAATATTAAATTGAAATACTTTAAAAATATCAGGGCAGATAACTCATTACAGAAAAAAATTAAATTCTACGAAGAGGGGTTCAAAAGTCGAGCAACCTCTGACTACTAATTTTATAATTTAATTTAATGGACATTTGATGGTTTATTAGGTAGAAAATTGCCAAAAACTAACCATTTTATAGTCTCCAATAGTGAAATTTCTACCAGGGCACAATCATACAAAAAAAGCAATAAACACATAAGCACTTCATTGTACACACTTTGAAAAAAAGCTCTAAACATCGAATAAACGAATCGTCATTAGTAAATCCATGTCACAGAAATTATCCGAAAAAAAGGAAAGAGATAAAAGCATTTTTCACTTTCGTCGCCAGGGTGAAAACCTGGGAACCAGCGATTTCTCTTTCGTCAAAAGCCAGCGGGTGAAACAAAAGTAGCTGTATGCAGCAAGCCGGCGCCGACCTACACTCAAAACGCTTTTCCGGTCATTCCGGCGATTCGGGCCAATTTTCATAGCGGTCTCGTCTGTGCGTTTGATATAACTCTTAATGAGCTGCAATCTCGGGCTCGACAAAGGAGAGAAAAAAAAAGGAATCGCGCCTTTCGAAAGTCCAGCTGCTGCACAATTCCGAGAACGCGCGGAAAACGTCGACGATGATAGCATGAGGAATGTGTATGCGGCTTTGTGGAATTGACGAACAAAGGATGAAATTTTGGGGAGAGTGGTGATAAATCATTGTTCGGAGAAGAGAGTTTTGATTGAATTATTTTAGTGTATTTATGTATGTAGAGTACGAAAGATTTTGAATTCGTGCGGAGAGAAAAATGAATTCTTGAAATCAAATAAATATTTTCTTCAATAGTACTAAATAAGTGTCTAATTAATTCAAATAAATATTTATTAAACTCAATTGAATGTTTATTTGAATTTAGTTTATTTTTAAAAATAAATAAATACTTATTTAGTACTATTGATGAAAATATTTTATTAATTTCAGAAACTTTTTCTCTCAGAGTACTCATTTGAAATTATTGATAATTATACTAGGAATTGTCACTCTAACGCGTTATAGATATTAAATAAAAAGCACTGTGCTGTATCTCAAACATTAATTCTTTAACTAGACCCTTACAGAGTCGAGTTAAAGTTCCTAAGTAATTTCATTTCTTTCAAATTAATTTTCCACTCCGTGCGACACTTTAGGATGACGGTGTGAAAAGTTTTTATGTGGGACTCTATAAACTACCGCTTAAAATAAAGTTCATATTTAAAGTACAAAATGACCAATTAACTAGGCGAGGTCCTGAAACTAGTCTAGTTTTTGGGTCGAAAATAAAACGTTTTCACTTAACTGTTTCTCTAGCATTAACTGGAGTAATGAAATAGAGAGGATTGCCTTGAACTAACAAGAAATGAATGTATAAGTATTATTTTTTTAAGAATAGAATAATTTGTCGAAAGTAAAAAGTAAATTCTTAAAGTTGAAGCCGCTGACAAAGTTCAATCTTCCAAAGAGTTTAGTTAACATTTTTATAACTTTGATTTATAAAGTTCATTTTCTTAGTAAATATATTAAGTGGATGCAAATTGATACCAGCAAAAGTTTAATTAAAAAATATATTGGTAAAATTTTTCTTAAATTTTCAATACATTGTCAGTATATTAGTATATTTTTTTAATTTTTCTTCAGCTCAGTATTGAATGTGAATCACGTTTTAGAAATTGACGTAATAGCAAAAATTTACAATTAATGGCATTAAAATCACACACTCAGCATATAGACTAGTAACGGTATTATTTTGATTAATACAACAGGGGAAGTTTTATATTTTAATAAGAGACAATAATTTAATGTTTAGAGAAAGAATTAAAAAAAATATTTATATACATTTCAATACCTTTCATTGTTGTTTGTACTGAGTTGTGCAATAAATAAATTATCTAAATTATCTACCTGTTTTACTTTAGTTTGTTTAACGTTCTACTTATTCTTCTTTATTTAGCACCTACAAATACAATATATTTAAATAAGTTATTTTAAGTTCCCTTTTTTCACTCCCTTTTTCAATTGCTTAAAAATCCACAAAAACAAAAGTTTTTTGAAATATTGTTTAATGAGCTCCGCTCTGCGGTACAATGTATTAGAACATTTATTGTAATTTCCACAGTACTTTTGTAATTAAGACCACAATCAAAAAACTTTTATCACTGTAATTATTATTTTATCAAGTTTTCTCACAAATAGTTCTATAGTAGAATTATATGATTTTTTTTCTTAAGTAACTTTTGTTACGTGTAGATGATAATCAATGAAACTTATTATGAGATATTGATTAAAATAACTACATATAAAACAAAAAATCTATTTCTTCTCTTACAACTACCTATGATAGTACTTTCTAAATAAATTCAATAATAACTAGATACTTAAAATATATTAAATTATATAATTCATTATTGAAAGTATTATTAAATTATAGTAATGTCATCCTTTTTAAGTTACGAGAGAAATATCTATTTTCATTAGCATTAAAACTTGTATTTAGTTATACTTACATTATACATTTGACGGTTATAGTCTAATCTTATTTTTATTTTTCTGTTTATACGCGGAAAGGTATCCACTGGAGAATTGGATGAGTAAAGCTGAAATGTATAAATTTGCAATGTTTATTGAATTTTATAAATTATGTAAAGTATATTTTAGTTGAAAACAGCTTTCCCTATCTATCAAAAAATTCTCCATTATTTAATTAGCAAATTTTATTTTTCGTTTCAAAAAACTTTTATTGCCTACTTTGTAATAATTTAGAATTGCGAAAATTTGTAAGCTACACCTCGCAACGCTTCACAAGTGACATAATACCTGCTTGACGGGTAAATTTAATTTAGTACAAAACGATTCTTTCAAACTTTTAACGTTACAACTTTTAGCACTTCTAGAAAAAAAGTAAGTAACATTCGAACATCCACCACTTTAACAAGACAATCGAAAGATAAAAACTAAGAACAGACAAGGGAAGCTGCGCTCAGACTAATTAGCTTTCACCTGCACGCTCGCAAAACCCACGTAATAGTAAAGCCGTTGTTTTACTATTCTTATTTCACATCTGGAGCGGTCCATGTCTTCTAAATTTTTTGCTAGATTTAAGGCAAGGATTAGCATGAACACGGAGAGAAATTTAATTCTGAAAACTTTATGGAAATTTAAGGCGATATAGTTCTGACATAAGAGCGATGTTACTTCGCGGCCAGATCATTAATTTTCATAACTATGCTACACTGTGACAATGTCCGAAATTTCGTTGCGAAATTAGAGCGCTTTGCAGCTTAGCTCTGCTCTGGGTCATTAATTTATTACGCAAGATGTTGGCGAACGAAAGAGGCGGGGAAAAAATGGTGTCGTCTAGGATTACTAGTTCTGTTCATTAACGTCGTAAGCATTGTTTAATAATGTTTTGGAGAGTAACTAATCAATCATCAACGCGAATTGCTATAATCAAAAAACAAAAAACGAAATAATCCTATTTCATATCCGCGCCCATCAAAACCCGTCATTCCACACCAATCACCCAACTTTCTTCCATTTTTTCCAAACACCTTCACACTACACCAAAGACAGCAACACCCACGTCCAACAAATTCCCACCTCCCCGGCGCTTATCACCTGCAGCACGACGAAATCACCTCGGACGTCTCGCAGCCAGTCGATCGTGAAGCCGCGCTCCCAGACACGCAATCGCGCTTCCGCGACGTTGCCGCAAACGTCGACTGGTATTTTGCTCGTTACACGCCCGGCTTTTCACCGCGCCGTGTTTTTTTTTTCTTCTCTCGGGTGAGTGATAAGCGAAAATCCTGCGTGTCTTGTCGAGGCGCCGAGTGAAATTGGTGTATGAGGCGCGGGAGATTGTGAGTAGGCGGTTTTTGGAATGCGTTGTTTAAGTTGATGGACGGACCGATGGGAAAGACGTTTTGTTGCGCGTTTGCTGGATCTTGTCGTTTATCTTGTTATTCGATATGGGCGCTTGAGGTGCGCGATGTTTTTTGACCGATGCAGCTTTCTAATCGTGTTTAGGGATATAAGGGAAAATGACGCTGAGAGTAAAGGTTATTTTTTAACAATTTTCGTAACGTTAAGGAGAGTCGGTGCTGTAACTTTCTTATCGATCGAGACAAGTGACTTTTTCATTTTACCATCGTCAACGGTACATCCTTTTACCAGAGAGCCACACTTTTACCAATCCGAAATGTTCGCTTCCAAGCGGTCTGGAAAAAATTCTTAAAAACGCCTCGTTAAAATCCGTGACCCGCGCGGCCTGTGATACTTTCCTGCCGAGTCAAAAGTTCGGGAAACAAAGTGGTCACTGAACTAGCAAGTGGATGCACCGTGGCTATATAGCATAGAGCAGAACGTCCGCGCTGTCGTGCGAACCTAGCCGAAAGATATAGCTCGTAACTTTCCCACAGGCTGGCTTTTACGAGATTAATAGAGGTTAGGTTTACGTGTGGAGGATCGGTTTGGTTTCTATTGTTATAGCTGGGTTTCGGTGCGGTGAGTTGGTTTTGGGGATTTGGAGTGGTTTTGGATTTACGTTATTAGTTGGGGTGTGTTTTTTGAGGGGTGTTTAAATATGATCTATTATTATCTACTTTATGCTTATTTTATAAAACATTGCTAAAGAGGAATCAATTTTAGCCAATTTAATCAATTTTAGGCTTGCTTTAGTTCTATTAGTTTTGTTACAGGGTAACTAAAGCTTGACGGTGAAAAGATAATTATTGCAACTTCAATACGGTTTCTTGTAATACGCATAATTTCGTAAACAATTAGAAATACAAAATTAAATATACAACAAAATTAAACATTATCAAAACATCACATTGGCATAATAATCTCTTAAAACCACCCTCCAACCCCCCCCCCCCAAAATCACCTCTCAAAAAATTTCCCACACACGTCATCCTCGCAATAACCGAAACAACGCGGCGTCTTTGCCGCGTATATCCATATTCCCCGCTCCTCTTGCGGGCTCCTTTCCGCTTTCTTTTTCCCTCCACCTCCTCCTCTCTGTGCGCGGTATGTGGGTCAGGAAGTCGCGGCTCTGGTTCTTTCCTCTCTCTCTCCTCTGCGCGCGTTCGACTGGTTACCGGTGACGCGATATAACGCGCTTGCGCATTTAACTCGCTCTCCTCGAATTCTTCGCTAAATCTAGAAAGAGAGAGAAGCTTCCGCTTCTGTGTGGATACTCTATTACGCATGCGAGCGGCGTCGCTTCTTTTCGGACTTTGTTGTCTTTTTACTCGGAGTATCGGAGAGAGCTGGGGTATGTACAGTTAGGACGTGACGCGGAGCCAGGTGGGTGCGTTGAGGAGAAATTTGGTGGGGGAGCTGATTGGTATCTCGTTAGTAATAACGCCTTGGGGCTTTTCTTGAATTTTTTTTGTTGAGGAGGTGTCTATTGGCGCGAAACTGGAGTTTGCAGGTTATAACGGAGGTGCTGGAGGTGCGAGCCGATTTGTAGATCGTATCTGCGCCGGGAAAATTTATACATCTGTGATTGCTGCAATAAAATTATAGTGATGCAAAGTATCATTCGGTAGCTCGAGCTATAAAATTATACTGCACCCGTAACTCACTATGCGCGAATGAAAGAAAAAAAATTGCCTCGACACAAAAAATCGACGTTTTAAGAATATATTAAAAATTCAACAGCTCCGATTTAAAAATTAACGCCTAATCCAGCTTACAGACTATTATCCCAGAATTGCATAAACGTGCTTAAAAATCTTCCGGCATCCGCAACAAGCCGCGGCTCTACTTTCCTTACCGATTACGCAGCAAGTGACATCTGTCGATCGACGCAATCACGCGGCCAGTCCAACCCGTTCGCTCTCTCCGAAAAAGAGCTACGAACTCGTAATCGGATATTCCCGAACGGTACGCAAACTTTACGCACTCGAGTGCAACGACCGCTCGATTTTCCAAGATTAATCAGTCCCCCTAGGATTAATAGGAACGAATGCGCTACTCTTACGTAGTATATATAGTACGATGCCTCCTCATGTGTATACACGTACGTCTGCAGTTACACAACGGATAAGAGAGAAGAAGTGGTCGTCTGTGTTTCAGGAAATGAGAAAAATCGCGACTCTGCCAAGTGCTTTTTTGCGGCGCGCTCGTGGAAATATAGTTACAAGCCGAAAGAAGCGGCTGGGTGAGCAAGGAGAGCGCGGCTATCCGTTTGTTTTGATCTTTCGGATTTTGGGTTAATTCGGACATTATTGTAATTATGGCGATTCGGATGTACTAATAAGATTTATGGAGATTTAAAAGGCTGCTTTTCGGCTTAATTTTGAGAGAGAGAGAATTTTTCCGGATTTTTGGTACGGCTCGCGGCTGGTCTCCTTGTGCCCTGAACCGTCCGAAATTGAGGTGCATTATAATATGTAAGGCCGCGCGAACGGACCTAAGTGGACGCCGAGTTGAAAAGTAGAGTAGTTTTTGAACGAGCGCTTCTGAGACGGCCAAGTTATTAACCAGCTTGTTGAAGAAAGCCGTCGCACCGAAATACTCATTCGTACTTGATTTTGATTAATTCTTTTTTTTTCTGTATAAATTTGAAAAAAAATCGTATCAACTGTTCAAAGCTCCTTTCAATTTTCCAATTACATTCAATAAACCCATCTGGACGGTTACCCTCCGAACCGACCGATTCCCCTGCTGTTACATCAGGATCGGACTAATACGTCTCGCAGCTAACCTATACGGTCAGACGCGTCTTTTCCGTTAAGCGCTTGTAAAAAGTGGCCGGCTCCTCTTGAGTCCAACCGCGCACTCGAACCGTCAAAAAAAGAGCGCAGACGGAGGCGGAAAAAAAACACTCGCTCTCTGGAAGAAGCGACAGGTAGGCGTGTATGCATGTGTATACGTATACTCTGGCCGGTCGAGCCGGTTTAGGGTGTCGCGCATCGCTGGCCGCGTGCGCGTGTCTGCTGGCTTCTTCTGCTGCGCTTACCGATTTCGTGTATAGTAGCGTCATGCTTGCGCCTAGAACCTTTTTGTATCGACGCTTATACGCGTTTAGCTCTACACCACACTTTTTGCGCGAGCCACAACGGAACCTTTACTTTTTTGCGGTCGGTGTTTTGTAAGCCCTCTAGTCCTCTAATAGAATGCGTAAGATCGGTAAAAAATGTAAACACGTTAGCCGCTCGCTCCGGCTCTTTGGTGCGTCCATTTTCGGAGCGCTCGACGCAATATCTGAAAGGCATTAGTATCTTTGATTCGAAGTCAAAACCCGCGCTTACCGACGACTCCATCTCCGGCGAGTCCATTCCGCGCGCCAATGTTCCCACAACGCTTGGCGCATAAATCCAATCTCGGCGTGATCGGCTGAGGAAAAAGCCCGCCTAATAAGGCCGCGATACAGAGAGGCCCGACGGCCAATCGAAACGGAAAATAAACGATCGGCTTGGGATATATTCAGCTCGCGCGCATCAAAACAAGACCGGCGGCGCAGCTGGCCACTTCCGATTTGCGGAAACGATTTATATATGCGAACAGACCTGCGCGCTCGGCGTACGGGAGGCTTCCTTAAGCATTCCGTTCATGCATGTGGATATATATAAGCGCTGGCGCGGGGTAATTGAATTTATGAATAAGTAGCGCGCGTTCGCGCATAATCCGCCGATTTTCTATACCCATACGCGCATGACTCACCTTAATCAGCGAGCGTTGACCCTGGCTCCGTAATGGGATATAGCTATGGGAAGACCTTGCATAGGGGGAAGTCTTTGAAAAATCGCACGGATTTTTTCGAGCGAGGAGAATAAGAAAGTTTCGATGTTTATTTAACGAGTTGAGAATTATTGCTGCGGCATCTTCGTGCCGAGCTATCGGCGGAATGTTAAATTGTAATAACTGGCTGTGAGTGTTTTATAGATCGGCAAAGTTCGTTAATAAATTATTGGAGAAATTCTACACGATGAGCGGTTCGCATATTTACGTTAAATTCATCTCATTGACCCGTATTAAAATCGTCAACGCGATCCGCAAAAATGTTGCGGTTCTGGATATGGGGTGAAGATGAGCGTTTCGATAAAAGTAACATGTTCCCGGAATGAAAGTGAGATATTTTTTGCTACTGCGAGGCGTTGGATTATACCGAAATGTGTGATTTTTTTTACAAAATCAACGCCGCGGTCGGCAAAAGAGAAAAAAATAAGATCGATGTGTTTCAAAAGATGTAGAACGTTCGAGTTTCAATCGCGTCTATTAAAATTGATATTCGTGCGTCACCGGGTACTGTTACTTCAAAACTCAGATATAGCATTGTCGTAATGAAAATTTGGCGTTGGGCAATTAACCTATTTACCGTTTTAAGCAGATGAAATACTTAATCGTCACCTCCTTTGTCACTTGTGAATATTGAAAACTATCATTAGACTTTTTTTAATGACAAAACTGTTTCTCATCGTTCACAAAGAAGTACGTATTTACAGCATCACCCGTCGAAATAGGTGATCAGAAACTAACAACGCGCGACACCAAAGCATCGAAACATCAAACGAAATAAACGACTCGCTGCTCATTCAATCTATACACATCGCGCAATGTGCTTCTTTCTTAGTCAACGCTCCAACTATCCAGCTCAGCAAACCAACCTCGCTTAAAAATCCAAACGAACAGACCTATTCGCTGAATCCGATCCGAACGCACAACTGTCTCCATTCATAAATCTCTCGACTGCTCTCCTCGCACATCTTTCTCTTGACTCTCTGTCTCATGCAGCTGATCAGCCATAGAGCGCCGGTGACTTTGTATAAGTGTATATAGGTATCGGCTCGCGCGAAAGCGAAAAAGAGGCCGAGGTTTGCGCGGACGCCCTGGATTCCAACGCGCGAACTTCAGCGCCGCTACAGGATGGAATGCGCGTGCCGAAGGAGGAAAGAGAAAAGGTTTGCTGATCATGTATATAGACGGTGCGTGACGCACCATGCTTGCTTGGTGGTTTTTTTTAGGTTAGAATAGGTCTATTTTGGGCCCGCGGGGAAGGATTGAGAAGGGAAAGTGATTGGGCTGGTTGAGGAAGTGGGGATGATGGTTACGTTTTTCGAACGTTCTGAAAAACGTGGAATGATGGTGTTTGAAGTTTTTAGACGGTTGGCCGGTACATCATTGTGCCTGCTACGTTTTCTGCACGAGCGTTCTGTTAGTAACCGTTTTTTACGAAAATATAAGTTACAAACCGCTTATTCGCATTAAGCATCACGCTAAATCACTCATCGACAGAATCGCTGCTTTCAAGCCTCGGAAGTCCATCTTGTTTATTCCCGCGCGACAAAATTAACTGTGAAGTAGCGGTACCGAAGATAATGAGCGCTGGAAGACTCTGAGGCGCGAGGTGCCGGAGAAATTTAAGAGGTGGGGCGCAAAGTGTGTACAGGAGAGTTGTGGCCGATGGCTTTTTGAGCTGTGGCTCTCTGGAAGTATTGCTTTTTCGGGATGGGAAAGTTTTTTGGAGGTGAGGTGAGGGCATTGATGTGGGTTCGATGTGTGCACGAGCGGGTTATTGTTGTGAGCGGCGGGTCGGGGAGTGATGTGACTTGTGATTCACAATATTGGATCGGAGATGGGTGTAATGGATTTACGGAGAAATGAACGACTTCCGAAAGTGAAACGAAAAGCCCGAGGATTCAGGTGACCTGGAGTAGACAATTACCGAGGGCCTTGTTAGGGTAGAGCCGAATTGCCGTGTAAATGTCTAATTAAGCTTTTTGGTGGAGGTCTTCTTAGAAGCTGTTTTTGACAGATTTTTTACTGGATCGTAGTTTTTTCTATTCAATTTCTTTGCTCCTTAATTATTTGTGGATTACTAGAAAATTGTAGTTTGTTTATAAATTTTATTAAATTGAAAATTAATGGATAGATCCATAAATGACGTATACGCATATAGATTTTTGAAAAATTATATTTTAATTATATAGCACAGATATGTATAATTGAAAATTGGAATTTATTCTGTCACTGTAAATGACTAAATTTCACGGTAAGACTATACTAGTTAATTACTTGTAAAATTAAATCTTTTTTCTAAAATTTTAATGACTGAAAACGGCCGAGAAGCCGCACTTTTCAAATAAAAACCGAAGCATTTCTAATTTGTTGTGTGTGTTTTCACCTCATTTAGAAAATTGTCGTCCAAACCGGTAATTCAGCTGTTTACAATTATTGGAAGTGAAATTTCACTTCGATGCGTTAAAACCCTATATCTAAATTGCGTCTATTCGAACACAATGAAAAAGCAATTACTGACAGTTTTTCTAACGCTTTTATTCGATTTTTAGTAGGCTGTAAATAATAAGTATTGATTACTAGATATCTATTAATTACGTAGCTTATTACTGCAATGATCAAGATTATTGAACATTTTTTGTTTTTACAATGTTGCGTATTATCCATTCTGTTTCTTAAGACAATATTTACATTGTGGTTTTTGATAAGCATCAAAAACTTCTCCTGCTCTGAATGTATTGTGTGGTAAAGTTTAAATACGTGCAAATCGGTCATGAGATTAGATTATACAGCTTATTTTTAGCATTATGATTTTTTATCCTTACCAACTAACCGTTATAGAAAAAACTCAAAACGAAAAATAACCCAAAAAGTCTATTTAAACTAGCCCCTTACTCTAAACCAACCAGATACATTCATTAAAAAACGCCAGCTTAAAAAATCATCACTCAGCAAATACTCCCGGACAGAAAGCACCAAGACAGCAGAAGACATATACCAAGAAACATCGCAGCTATCCGCAAGAAAAAGGAGAAGAACCAGGCGAGAAAAGTAAACGTCCGCCTCTCAAGACTCCGCGAATGCACTGTGACGCTTGCTGGTTTACTTTCTCGGGGAAAATCCGCTCTCGGAACAATACCCCGACTGCACACGTACACCTCCACACTCTAGCAGGGGCAGCGGAAAATTTCCCAGGGGCGTATAATTGGGATACATAAGCGGGCGCCGCGCGCTCGATTGACGGAACGTTTTGTGCTCTTATCCCTCTTTCTCTCTCTCTCTCTTTGTTTCCGCGCTGGAAGTTCGAGCTCTTAGCCTTCCGCGCAGGTGATTTATATAGACACCGGCGCGTGCATCGTTTTCAGGTATGATGCATTATGGGAACACGGCAACGAGCGGGTGAAAATTTTGATTTATCGGCGGGCGCTAATAGATTCGAGACTTTCACGAGATCGTTCCGCGAGAGATTAATATATAAGTGTATATATGCGCGAATTTGGTTAAAGACGAGTTTGATTGTTAATCAATTATTGATTCGATGCTGAATTCATTGAGGCTGAGTGGTGTGGATATAAATTTGCGAAAACTACTTCGCTTGTGCGCTGGTTATATATTTATGTTAATATCTCGTAGATGTGGACGTGTTTCGAAAATTTCCCAGATAACAACGCGAAGGCACAGCGCCAGCACAACGACAGCACGCGTGCTACATGAATGGCGGCACGGTGACTTTCATTCTGGACAGTTCAAATTCTGGACAAATTCAAATTCTGGACAGTTTTTACTATAAATAATGTAATTATTATTGCGGCACAAATTTGACCAGAGCACACATGCTATCGACAAGAAGGCACAGCGACAGCACGGCGTGCGGCACAGCGTGCTCTGTGAAACGCATCACGTGCTGTCGGGCAGCAGGTGGAGTGGGGCTA
>JAPYZA010005672.1:0-11928 GCA_030522685.1 Eupelmus azureus | reverse complement strand
TACCTATGTATAGCTACTACCAGAATCAAATATTGAAAACATCATTATTAATATTTTAATAAAATTACGCACATGTTACATTTTTTTCATAAAATTAATAAGTTAGATACAAATGTTTTTTTGATTAAAGTTTTTGAATAAAAAAATTAAGATTTTTATTTTAACTTACATTATTTTGATTGGTGTAAATTTAAATTTTTAGCGCCAATATGGATTGAGCATGCGCTGATTCTTGTGCATTGTAAACCTTGTCAAACTCAATCTTAATTGTAGCTTGTACCAGTATATATAAGTAGATAGTCTACTGTCGGCATTTACATTGTCGCCGGTACCATGATTCTTTTTTAAACAAAATCGGAATTTATGATGTATACGTCTACTCATAAAAAAAGTATATCATTTAAAATGTCGTACAATTCAAAAAATAGTTGAAAATAAAACTATATGTAATTATAGAAGGAAATATTTATCTTATTTTAATGAAAAAAACGGAATCGGCCAAAGGTACTTAAGCTACCAGAACAACCAGAACATACTACGGCTAGCAGACCGATAACAATGCGATAAATAACTAACAAATAAATAAAATTCTTAATCATTATTGGCACAATGTGGTTCTTTTGGTTGATTAGTTTGGCAATTTATTGCTGTACAAGAGATTTTGTTCATGGTGCTACAAACAGTATTGATGTTGATCCAGAAAAAACACTTGTTTGGGGTCCAGGATTAAATCCTGAGACTATTACTATGAGAGCAAGATACATTTTTATTCAGCTTGTGGATAAAGATGGAAAAAAGTTTGTACATAAAATTAAGTATTATTTTTCAAAACATGTATATAAATATTACAATATTTATACATCCTTTTTTCAGTATAACAGAATCTCCAGGCAAAAAATTGGTTTCAGCAGAAATCAAAAGTGATTCACAATTGGGTAGTAAACCTTGTCATATTTGGCCTCAAATTTTGGATTGCAAGGATGGCAGTTTTATTGTTAGATACAGAGTCCACAGCACTTGTTTTAATCTGAATATCACCCTTAGAGTTAAAAATAAAGTATTACCTTTGAAGCATTCTTTATTCAAGGGTATGAATTATATTTTGAAAAATTCTAATTGAAAATTGAGGCAAGCTAGAAATATTTAATTAATTACATTTAAATTTATTACTTTCAGGACCAGTATATGAAGAAGAATGTTACTGCCCAAATCCTTCAGTTCAATCATGGCTTGTGAATAACGAATGCAATCAAAATCATAGTCAAATTTTTCAAAGCCTCAAACTATTTCCTAGTATAGATTTTAATGATCTACGAAGCAAAATCATTGCAAGATATAATGACTCAAAAAGTGTTAGCATTTGCAATTATATCATTAAATCCAATAAAGTAGGTATTTTAATAGAAAAACATTTAGAAGTTTAATTATAGAAAATTTCTATTTTTTGTAATAATATTTTTAGATTTTTAGGCAATGTTATGGACTACATGTTGGATTTAAATCATTTATAGATGAAATTTTATTATCATTAACAAGAAAAACAATTTTGCCAGATGTTGAATTTTTTGTTAATTTGGGAGATTATCCTCTAGTTCCTAAAAAAAAAGAAATTTATCCTATTTTTTCATGGTGTGGTTCTGATGACTCATATGATATTGTACTTCCAACATATGATATTACAAAGTCATCAATTGAAGCAATGGGAAGGTAAATTTAAAAAGAAAATTGCAATTAAAAATATTTTTTTATGTTGTAGTAAACTATTTCTATAATATTGATTATTATAGTGTTATGTTGGATATGCTATCTATACAAGGTAGCACAAAATTAGCATGGAATGAAAAAATTAAAAAAGTTTTCTGGAGGGGGAGAGATTCTCGAATTGATAGACTTCATTTAATTGATATAGCAAGAAAAAATCCAGATATTTTTAATGCATCAATAACAAACTTTTTCTTTTTTAAAGATGAAATAAAAAAGTATGGTCCTGGACAAAAGCATATATCATTTTTTGAATTTTTTGATGTAAGCTGACTCAAAATATTTTTTATGACAATTACTAATTATTTTTTTTATTTACTATGATTATTTTTCAGTATAAATATCAATTAAATATTGATGGAACAGTAGCTGCATACAGATTTCCATATTTACTTGCTGGTAATTCTCTAGTTTTTAAACAAAGTTCAATGTATTACGAATTTTTTTATAAGGATGTTATAGCTGGTAAGCACTTTATATCTGTAAAAAGTGATTTATCAGATTTGGTTGAAAAAGTTAAATGGGCTATGGATAATGATGAAGAAGCTTACAAAATTACCAGAGAAGCTAGACAATATGTAAGAAGTAATTTAATGCCTCAACATATATTTTGTTACCACGTTGCCTTGATTGAGGTAAAAATATTTTATTGAAACTTAAATATTTATTAAACTTTAAAAAAAAAATAATATTAATTATCTTTTATTGGTAGGAATGGAGTAAACGGCTGAAAAGTACTATTCAAGTGCTACCTGGTATGGAAGAAGTTTTACAACCAGAACATAATTGTGAGTGTGTAAGTGATAAAGGAAGGAAAGATGAACTTTAAACTACAAGTTTAAGAGAAAGATCTTATGTATTATTTTTAAATTAATTGTACATATGTGTATCTTTAAAATTGTTTACAAGAATGCTAAAAGCTATATTCAATTGCAACTCAAAATAAAAAAAAACACCCATTCAATTATAAATCGTTTACAAGGAATGTATTATAAATTTTGTTGCAAACCACACTTTTTGTTTTATATCTATACTCCTTATGACAAATTAAAATATATTATTTTACAAAATTAAATATTTGAATATTTTGTTTATTTATATTCAATGTATAGATATAAAACTTTAGACCCGTTATAATTATTTTATTTGCAACAAAATCAATGTTTCCTTTCATTTAATAAATTTAAAACAGATTACATAATCATGAAATAAACATCTTAAAGGATATTTATTTGGTACATAAGTAAAGTTCAAATAGTTGTACCTATTGACAAAAAGTCAGTCACAAGTTCAGTAAAATTATCCTAAAGTCAGCAGCTGATTTATTTGTGATATTCCTACTGAAATAAAAGTAAAGTTTTTTTTTTACTAGATTTAATTCAATTTGAAATATTTTTAAAAACACTTTAAAAATTTCAACTATCATAAATCATCTGCAAGCTTTAGAATCATACCACATACAATTTACAATAAAAATGTATAATCAAATTACAATGAATTCTATAGATTTCACTCTGAATTACTTTTCTATGATTCCATTCAATATTTTTCTACAATATATTAAAAAACGAATTTCACTAAAATATCTTATTTTTTTAACTTGCATATTTTAGTAGATGTACAGAGCACATAGTTTTTTAGTAAATTAATAATTTATTTTGTGGCTGATTAAGGTATTTAATTTAAAGAAATAAAATAGGAATTCAATAAAAATGTAGCCATGAAATTCTGTACAACCATCAAAATAACTTAAAAAAATATTAGGAACATGGCATTTAAACTTTTCCTTAATAAATTTATTATTAAACAAGCCACATGATTCCTTGATTGAAAAAAGTTGAATTTTTTACTGTGGTGGTGGTTGATAACCGTAGCCAGCATATTGATTAGGCGGAGGGCCTTGTGGACCTGGTGGTGGAGGCATATGTCCTGCAGGTGGCCTAGGTGGATACTGTCCATATCCTTGACCACCAGGTGGAGGTGGATAATTTTGGGGAGGATATTGTGGATGACCATAATGTTGACCTGGTTGAGGAGGATGAGGGGGATAAACTTGAGGTTGTCCACCTGGAGCTGGGGGAACATATGTTTGTGTTGCTGTAGGATGACCTTGAGGTGGTGGTCCATAAGCACTTTGAGGTTGACCTTGAGGAGGTCCTCCAGGTCCTTGAGGTGGACCAGTGGGTGGTTGAAAGCCTGTTGGTGCAGGACTAGGAGACTGTTGCTGCTGTTGTGGTTGAGGTGGTGTCTGAGAAGGTGGAGCTTGTTGCGGAGATTGATGAGGTGATGGATGAGGAGATTGGTGAGGTGGAGGAGGCTGATGCTGTTGGTGTGGTGGATGAGGAGATGGCTGTTGATGTGACGGATGTGGTGGAGGTTGCTGATGAGGTGGATGTGGAGATTGATGAGGTTGTTGATGTGGAGGTGGATGAGGAGACTGATGAGGCGGTGGATGTGGTGGTTGATGTGATGGATGAACAGGATTACCCCAACTCGGAGGTGGAGTCGGCTGAGGATAATTGCCTTGTTGAGATGTTGGTCCTCCAGGAGGAGCACTATTTGGTGAAATAGTTTGTGTAGAAGCTGATGGTGTGCTTGTAGGTTGGCCACTTTGAGCATACGTATTTGCACCACTAGCTGCTGTTGCACTGAATGGAGCAGCAGTAGATGTAGGACCATATTGTGCTGGTCCACCACCAGGACCAGGACTTGGCTGATTTCCATAATTAGGCTGTGGGGGACCTGGTTGGGGAGGTTGAGGACCTGGAGGTTGAGAAGGTTGAGCATTTGAGGTGGGTGGAGGAGGGTATTGCTGTTGAGGTGGAACATTATTTGGATACCCTTGTGAAGATGGAGGAGGATAATTTCCAGATTGAGGGTTTGGATTATATGCACTTTGTGGGGGAGGAGCTTGTGAAGGTGGCTGTTGATAGTTTGGTTGTGGACTTGGACTTCCATATTGTCCTGGTTGCTGCTGTTGTCCTGCAGCTGGAAAATTCTGCTGAGGTGTGTTAGAAGGCGGATAGCCCTGTTGGTTTGGTGGTGGAGGTCCATAACCAGCAGGAGGCTGATTTGTACTAGGAGGAGGATATCCACCAGGTTGTGGTCCATAATTGTTCACTGTTGTTGGTGGAGGTCCATAATTTGGTTGATTTGCTGCTGGATATCCTTGCTGTTGAGGTGCATTTGGTGGGCCATACTGATTTGGCTGACCAGGCACATAATTAGCACCTTGAGGTCCCTGATAGTTAGCAGCTGGTCCTTGGTTACCATATGGTGGATGATAACCTTGCTGAGGAGGCTGTTGTGGAGGATATCCTTGTTGATTACCTCTATATTGCTGTGGACCTGGCCCTGTAGGAGGCCCTGTATTAAACATTACATAGAAATACTGTAAATGTACAGAACACCAATTATTATTAATTTATAAAAAAACAAATATATTACGGTTCATGGCAGGTCCTTGACCAGGCATTACAGGTCCTCTATAACCTGCTTGTGGCATAGGCTGCGACTGATTAAAACCAGCCATTGGTGATGGTTGTTGAGTATTTGGAGGCATTTCCCCACCAGGACCAGGTAGAGCTGAAACATTCGGTGGACCTTGAGGTGGTATCATGTGCTGGGGCCCATTGGGTATAGCTTGAGGTGGCTACAATCATAAAAGAAAATAGAATTAAATATCATATAAAAATATATTTTAAAGAAAATAGAATTAAAGAGACACTGACTGGAAGTAATGCTCCAATATTTTGATTTGCATCAGCAACTGATGCTAAATATACTAAATTTCTGTGCAGCATTTGCTGAAACCTAAGAAAAAATATGATGTGTAAGTGAAAAATTATTGACTCAAGTAAGATGTATAAAAATATTGTTTAAACTTGTTGCAACTAACTGTATGCCCTCTTGTGGTTTCCCTTTACTCTGCAATTCCTGTATCGTCGATATAAGGTGACTATTTTCATCCAGCATCTAAAAAGAAAAAATATTTGTCAGAGGAAAACTAGGTTAAAAATCCATCTAGCGTAGGTAGAACTATGAACTCGTACCTTTTGTATTAGAGCCGGAGTCGGAGGCGGTCTGCCTCGTTGGGCGTAAGTTATGGACATTTTTGAGTCTCTTCTCGCGAAGAATAAAATTAGAAAATCTTAATACTAACAATACTTATATTATTCTAAAAAGCTCGACATCGAATACAAAAAAAATCACAGAATTCGAGTCGTTCGGCGACATTTATTATCGCGCATATCGACGGTCGAGCTTTCAGTCTCTCGCCTCGTAGAGCCGTAAGCGGCAATCCTTTCCAAACTGGAATTATCGTCCTGGCAAAATCGGCGCGGAAGCACGGATTTTTCTTGAAAATATTCAACTTGCAAAATACATTGAAACGGCGCTGTCCGCTCGCCCATTTCTGTATACTCTTGCGAAAAAGAACGGAGAGCTTGGGATAACAGCGATCTCCGCGGCAAACGCGCGAACTTTTCTATGTATATAAAGTCATTTTTACATGGCATTTATGGACGCAAAACTTACATTACATTGCGTAGCCACTATATACATTTTGGATATACTAAGGGCTGGTTCGTCATCTTTGTTACAGAACACCTGAATAAAGACCGCGAAAATCAAACTATAATTTGATGATGTACAAGAAAATTCTTCAATTTCAATACTAACAGAATTATGTGAAATAAATACCAAGTTGAAATAAGAGATACTTTTAGGATGTTACAGTTCGGACAACAAAACATGCTGTCCGTCATAAAAGAATAATATAACATAGTTTTTTGCCGCCATTAGTGACAACGAATGACACGAAGACATCAATATAATTTGGACAAGATTGTTTGACCATAGACCAAATTTATTCAAGGAGAAATTACGCTCTTTTTACGTAAATTTCAGGATAAAAGATATTACGGAGAAATATTACTTAAGGCTTTTTAAAATGCGTCAACAAGTATTGAACTTGGACGCCAGACCTATCCGATCATCCGATGGAGTCCAAATTTTCTTACAGTTGGTAGCAGTTAAAAAGTTTCACAGTATATAGCCATGTGACATGGCCCCATGTCAACAATAAAAAATATTGAGATTCAGAAAACTGAGTGGGAAAAATTAATAAATGACAAGTGAAAAATGTGCACAAGTTGATCAAGAATTTCAAAGTAAACAAGAATTGAATTTTATGAAATCATAGAAAAAGATTTAAATATAGCATGTTGATTTTCTCTTCTACTGCATAATAATGCCAACAGAAATAATTGATAAACATTTTATCAAAATAAAACCAACCTCAAATCTTATTAATTTTATCCTTAGAAATATAAAGAATATTAACAATTTACCAGAAAATATAAGCTTGCTGAAAAGTAGCAACTCAAATAAGCATCAGAACCATTTTCTTAATTTGGATGATATCAGGTGGTTGAAATTACATCTTTTGGAATATCAACGTAATTCTGACAAAAAGATTTATCTACATGACCTGTTACATGGAATTGATATACAGTTACCTAAGCCAAAAGTTACCCCAAGAAATCCTGAATTAGAAGCCCGCATAAAAAAATTACAAGCTCAGCAAGATAGTAGGGAATATAAAGCAATGACCAAAAGTGTGGATTCTTTCAGAAAACATTTACCAGAAGATACTATTGCTTATCAAATGAAAGTTATAAACAAGCAGCTGATTGCTGTTGCGCAGTTTATATTTTCGGTAATTGCTGGTTTTACCTTTGGCTTTATTGGTGTAGAATTGATAATAGGTAACTTGGATTTTGGATTCAGATTATTACTAGGAATAGCATGTGCTTTAATAATCGCGCTTGCTGAAATATACTTTTTAGCAAAAAAACTTAATGAAGATTACGATGAATCACCAAAGTTGAAATTTGAAAAGCTGCATCAAGAATAATGAAATTCTATAGTGCGTTAGTAAAGGAGAATTTTTTCAAAAGTAATCACCTTGTTTTATAACATACGTATTAAATACATAAACATTATTTCAGAATATTCTTAGAATAGTTTACTTTTATTAAAAGTAACTTAATACATTTAAAATAGATTGAAATAAATAAAATAGTTATTAAAATAATTTGGTATGAGAAGGAACATTAAATCAATATCATTAAACTATGATAACATTATTTTCATCTTTATAATTAGCATTTGTTGTTAAAAATAATGTAAGGTTCAAATATAAAATACAAATGTACAAAATGTTTAAATCGATGTATTTATTAAAATATTATAAGAATGTGCATTATTAACATTATGTAATTATTTCTTATCCTTATTAATTTCATAAAACCTGTTGCATAAAATACTTATTTTATATCACATTTTAAACAGTAACTTTACTTACACACAATTTATTTAAAAAAAATAAAATCTAAAACTCTTAACAAATATTTATTAATATCAGCAACATAGAGGCCTTTGGAAGCTATTTAACTTTTAACTTGTTTTTAAACAAATGGACACCATCCAACATACATGTGCCCTAGTGCATTCAAGTCAGTTGCTTGTTCCAATAAGCATTGTACCTATAATAAAATTTAAATGAAAGTGTAATATAATGAACACGTCCGATTTTTATTTGGAAAAAGCTTTAAATTGTTCAAACCTGTTCTTTTGATGTAAGATCAGAATTCTTCATTTTTGATCTTATCGATATTTGATGACAATCTGTTCCTTCTATAATATGTTTATACTGCAAAAATTCATTACTATTTGTATCAATGTCTTTATATAAATTACTTAATTCTTCCAACATAATTGTAGATGGTTTCACTCCACTTAATTTTTTTTCAACAACAGCAATTTTTTGTTTTGGTAACCATTTGACATCTAAAATAAACAATACGTTATTACTAAATAAAAAATAATTTTTAAATAAAACAATTATTGTATACTAATAATTTATCAAAAATATAAAAGTTCGATTTTTGTTTTTATTTTATTTTTACTAAAATATCTAAATGCAAAATTAATTTTTGTAATTATTTTTAATTTTTTCTTACTATTTACGTGCTGCTCCTCATCTTCTTCTATTTCTTTGTTTAAGTGTTTGCTCCAATCCAAGGGCTCATGTATAAAGACATCCAAACATGCTAATATGGGATCTTTTTCTTTTCGTAATGCTTTTAGTACATGTGTCATAGTCACTCCAAAAAGTGCATTTTCATCAAAAGGTTTTAAAAGACCTAGAATTTGTGCGGTTAATCTAAACGGGACTAGTTCTGGAATTGTTTGCTCTATTCCCGTTCCAAAGGCCGATTCAAAATCTATGCCATAACACTTTCCAGTTTTAACTTCGATCAGCATATTCTCTAAGTGCCGATCTCCAACTCCGGTTATCCAGTGAATAGCGCACATGGTAGCGTAGCTGGTGATGAAATTGCGTCTTAAAGATACGAAGCACTCTAAAGAAGGACTTAGCATTACAAAAGTCTTTCTTAAGCAGTCCCATTCCAAAAGATTAATTAATTCTTTTATTTTTGAAATCACGTCTTTCGAATTATACTTTAATAAAGCGTTCTTGTAATTACGTGCCACTTGTCCTGGTTTCCCAGCTTTATCAATCCAATTTTGATATTTCATCTTTGCAGTTTCTATTACTTCTTTATTTTCCATGGAAAATTCAACGAACTCTTTGAGCGATCTTGTCTGATCCACCCACTGGATAAGGCCTAAAGAAGTTGACAAAGGCACAACTTGGTAAGTATTGATGGATAAATATCTTCGCTTACAGTCGATATCAATATCTAAAGTTTTGTTCGTTATCTCAAAAATCTGTTGCAATCTTTGATCTTGCCTAAGATCCTCTCCAAATTTAATAAGGAACCCATAAATATTAGCATCGTTTCCGATTATGTTGACTTTTATAGGATTGCATTTAGATTCCATCACTCTGATAAAACGATCGAATTTCAAGATCTTAGTATGATAGCGGGGCATCGGTTTTCTCTTACCACTGTACTGGCCTGGTATTTCTATTTCGAAGTCTTCCCCGGAAAAATATCCCAAATACGGACTGTAATCTTTGAGTTGCAGAGCTTGATTTTTCGCGCTGTGTCGTTTGTTCAATCTCTGTTTCATCGCCTTGTACAAATCATCAGCGAAGGCGTGAGCATGTTTCTTCGCGCTGTCGTAATCCATGTCTTTGAGTTTCTCAAAATGAACACGGTATTTATCTAATTCTTTATAAAGTAATCCTTGAAGTGAACTTGCTTTGATCTCCTGATTAGAAAACTTTAAAATTTGATCAAACAAAGAATGTATGGCTTCGGTGTAAGTCTCTATAGATCCTACCGCTTGCAATAAATTATGTCTCAAATAATGTTCTGGCTGACATACATAATGTAATGCTGTGAAAAAAGTTTCGAGTCTTGGATCGGCAAAAAGCGCCTCGTCCATTTCACGAATCTCGAGCTTCGTTTTCAAATCGGGCTGAGCTTCATAAGTTTGACGGAAGTTGTACATTACTCCATTTGGATAGTCTTTTATCAATCTTTGCACTATGGGAATAAGAAGCTGACCTAGCGGTTTGCTCAAGTAAGACATAATTTGCGTCTGCCAAGAAAGGAACATCCAACTTGGCACGTTTTCGCTCTTCTCGCTGAACAATTTTGCGATCTCTTCATTGTTCCAGTAATATTCGTACTTTAGTAGGCAAGGAAAATATTGAGCAGCACCTAAAGAGCCGAGACTCATGGCATTTAGCAATGATGAGATAAACTCTTGAAGTAGGTGAGAATCGCGATTACTTCCGCGTTGAATTAAATCATAACAATACTTGCCAAATTGTGTATAGCTTTTGGCCATCTCATCTTTGCTACCATTTCCACAAGCGCTTTTCAATATATTGAAGCTATAATGCTGTAAAGCTTCTAACACTTCTTCGGGATCGGTCGCTTCTATACTATTAATAACAAACTCGTTATTTTTCAAAAGGTTTAATAATTCTGAACTATTTTCCGCTGAATTCTTGAGCTCCGATGTCAAATCGAACAAGTGGTACCTAGCATTGATTTTCGTCGACAGATCTGCATTTACATCTTCCAGTATACTTTGGGAGATTTCCCACGAGCTTACAAAATATTTACACTTTTTTTTTGCATTTGTCTCGATTCGGCTGACAACGAACTTATATTTTGAGGCCGTCAGAGTAAAATCATTCTTTAATTTTGAAAATTCATCATCATCCAAATCGAAAATTATTTTTTCGGTCATAAATGTATGTTTCTTAGCTACGACGTTGTTGTTATTTTTCATTGCGAGCTCACTCATTTTCATTCTTTGTCTGGCCGTAGCACATCTTAATTCCTTTAATATACTGAAAATATATATTTAATTTTATTTATCAAATAATGTAGAATAATTCTGTGATCATTCGAAATAACGGCTTAAATGTACTTTTCCGTATTCGTATAATGCTATACGCAAAGGCAGTTAAAATTTTGTAAATTACAGTATTAAACCATTTTTTTAAAAATTGAAAACTTTTTAAAAATTTGAAAATTTGAAAAAGATTTGAAAATGTTGTTATAATTTCAAAATTTTAATATTAATTAATATACACTGTAAATTCCTCAATTCCCATTTCTTTTTCCTGCACAGAAACAGCCTATACATGCTCTTGTTTAAAAAAGCACAGTGTATAACGAGAAGGAAATTGACTTTTTCAGACTCGGATGATTATGTTTTGAGCACCCGTATCCATCTGTCATATTTTTACTCAAACATAATCCTCAATAGAAAAAGTCGACTTTCGCCCTTAATTCAGACAACTTAAAATTTTTTATTTTATTTATTTCTTTATTTATTTATTATTTTTTTCTAAATATTTTTACTTTGCTATTTACTTATAATTTTATAGTAATTTACTTATATTTAATTAAGATAATAGTCAGCAGAAATAAATACAATCAAGTTAACTTATTTTTTCGAAAACGTTTTCGAATACTTCAAGTCATTTTGCAGTGTTAAATTAAAGAAGGGCCATCTTTGAAATTATAAAACAATGATAAAAACTAAATGTTAAAAAGATTAGTATATTTTAAAAGTAATAGTATATTATGTACCAAGGGCGTAAAGTGAGCTTTTATAGACCGAGTGTGGAATTTGCAGTACGAGTCAAGGTGAGCTAGCACGAGCCGAAGG
>JAPYZA010005671.1:0-11928 GCA_030522685.1 Eupelmus azureus | reverse complement strand
TGATGTAATTTAACATGAAATTCTTTGCTGTAATATAATTTCTCTTCGCTTTAAAATCGCGAAAGAAACATTTTTTTAGACTAGAGAGTGCTTATTCTGTGAAGAGCACTCAAGAAGTTATCGAGCGCCCTCGCGCCTTTATACGTTAGTAGATAAAGGACGAGTCCCGTCGGCCCTTATTAATCTTTCAATTTGATTTGTTTTCGAATTTGTTCGCGGTAAGAGCACAGTGCGTCACATATTGAATTGTAAAATTATTATTATGTTACGAGAAAATAAAGAAACTGATTTGTAAAATTATTCCCGAATAAATTAATTCTTTATTGTTTATGCTTGTAATTTAATGTTGTTTATAAATTTACTTATAATGCATGTCGATCGAATGTTTGCCTCTCGTGCTCTAATTAGAAATTAGTTTTCTTATTATTATAAATATAAAAAAAATAAAGGATCAGCGGACGTCGATGAAGGTGAGATCATTATTTTGAATTATATTCGTTAATTTTAAAAGCGCGTTTAAAGTAATCATTTGTCTTGGGATCGCAAATCGTGCGGCATTTTTTGTTGCCATTTTCAGCCTCACGATCTCATCTTGTTTTCATTTCATCTTCATAATGGTCGACTGGGTATATATCTAGCTGATGGCGAATATATTTCACGGTTCTATTATTTCCTTTAATTTTAACTTCTTGTTTCGGCGAAGCCAACTTAAATTTTATATTTTGATTTTGTCATTATTTTTTTTTCTTTTTTCAAGTTGATTATTTAACAACGCATTTAATTTTATTAATATTTAAATTCGCATAATCGAATTTGGCAGTTAGCAGGGATTTTTCAAATCCGAATCGCCGAACTAAATAATTATTATATTTATATACATTTAATAAAAAAAATTACAAATTTAATACAAATATTTTAATATCGTTATTGCATAAAATGAGTTAAGAAAATATTTGAATATTGAAAAACAATGGAGGTATAATGTAGATAGGAATAATATCTATTATTACTAATTTTTTTTCTAAATTCATGTTTTTACTTATTGAACTTATTTACTGACACACTTATTTATTAAGAATTTACATATACTGGAACACACTAACACTCTCGATTTGTACAAATTAATCATACGTATTTATATAGTACTATATACATATGCACAAACTCTTGCATTCAAAGAATTTTTCCGGTACAAGTGTCATCCTTCATAGACACGTAAAGCAGTTTATATTTGGGTAATTGATTGGTTTTTTTTCTCACGTTTTTTAAGCCTGGTTTCAGAACTTCTGTAAACACTTAAAAGCATGTTAACGTAGAATTTTTATCATGGATATTTTATTACGTATTTCAATAACTGAGGTTCTGTAGGATTTTTTCATATTCTCTTCAGTATTGCTTGTTCCGTACTTACTACACTTGTTATACAATACTTATTCTATACGTTCTCCATTAATAGCTCTTACTATTTTCTCATCATTTAAAAGTGTGAGGTGATTTCCTTCAGCTAAGAAAACTTTTATTTCACCATCTGTCACCTAAAATTCAATTTGGAAATTATTTCAAATAATTTTTAACACATAATTTTATAATATAATATATAGGACATTTTTAAAGTGTTTAAATTATTCTTAATATTACAGCTAAATAAAATCCTATTTTGAAATCGTGAGTTAATTTCATTACTGCTCGAGTTTAAATTTTAATCCACAAAATTTTGAATTAATAAAAATTTACTTAAAACAGATATTATTTCACAGGCAATATTGAATTACAAATAAAATGTATAGATAAAGAAATTAAAATTGCACTAAGAGGAGGCATTAGTATATATTCATTACTATTAAAATAATCGCTTACTTATTAATTTAGAAAACTGAATTAAGAAGTTATAAGAATTTATATATTTTTTTTTATTATCATGGATTATATTTGACTTTATAGTCTTCATTGTGTAGAAATTATGATCTATTATTCTAGTGGTTTTAAAATTTTTAAATTGTTAAGTTTTAAATTTTATTTCAAAAATAAAGTTTTAAAATATGTCAACCGAAATTAATGCAATTTTACATTAAAATAATCAAATAAATAAGTCATTAAATATTAAAGAATCCTTAAATTTATTAATAACAAACATAAAATTTACCTTAGAAAGTCCATAGTCTTCACTAATAGACCGAATACTGGCCAACGTCGGTTTGAATAGAGTAATAGGCGTCTTTATACGTTGCATCTCTGATATATTATAATTATCAACTATTCTCAATCGATTATATACAGCTGTGAACAAAATCTTCAGGTAATCAGAAGATAAGTTGATTTTTGAGAATTTTAAGATATATGATACGCAGATTTCTAGTTTATCTTTCCAGGTCTTGCAGTTTTCTAGCTCCGTTTTAGGAAACTAAAATTAAAAAATAAGATTAGAATTTGTCTTTTTTGGTAATAATACATGGTCAGCCAGAGTAAATAAGATCATCTTCGACAAACATAAAATAACATCTGAATAAAACAAGGGGAAACTTTTATTGTGATAGTTCTTGTTGCAAACTCTATTGGTACAATTATCTCTATATTTATGGTATTATATATATATTTATTCATTCATTTAAACTGCTAATTTCATTAATAAGAATAATACTAATAAAAATAATTTTCAATAAAAATTATGTTACACATTTTTAAACAATGAATACTTACTTATTTTCTTTTTTTTAATAATAGTAAATAAAGGATGATTTAACGTACCTTGGAACTCGTATCGAAAGCTCCTGAGGTAATCATAGAAAATAAAGCCTTATTTTCAAAGTCAGCAACATCGCTAGAGCCCATTTCTTCCTGTTTCAAAGCTTTAGTGTGATCAGGAGCGCCATCGATAAGAATCAATCGACAGTTGATTCGTTTTGCTTCCAATTTTCTAACTATTTCTATTGCTATTAAAGCACCGTAAGAATATCCTACTATTACCAGTCCACCAGAATTATTTACTTTTTTGAGTAAATACTAAAAGCAAACAAAATTAATTACATTACCATACATTCTCTGTAAAAATAATTTTAAACAATTATTCATGCCCGGTTAATATTTCAAATAAAAGTTAAAAGATATTTGTAGAAAAATTAATATAAAGTAATAAATGTCTTATGTAATATTTGCACAATCTTATTTTTATTAAAACCTAATTTTCAGTTTTTATATATAAATTTAACGATTATGATTTCGTATCGGACTCAATAAAAATGAAATATTAATACTTTTTAAATATTTATTCATTTTTATTTCTTCGTCATACGAATTGTTTTATTTTTAAGTAATTTTATAAGTTTCTTTCAATAAAAAGAATGGATAAATACCGGTAAGAATTCTTCTGCTATATCAGAAATGGATGCGTGAAGATTTTTGCTAACTCCATATTGTAAGCAATTTGTAGGTAACTTAATTTTTTGGGCCAACGTTACGAATACTGATGCGAAGCCCTCGATTCCCGGTACCAGGAAGACCGTGTTTTTACCTGATTCGTCTTTCGATTGTAGCTTTAAACATGTTTCTAAACTAGAATCTTCTTTTCCAAGAAGATGTATAAGCGCGCTTGTACCAGCTGTCTTAGATTTCGTTGATTCATTATCATTTTGGTTTGACGAGTTATTTTGTTTATCATTTGATTTTGATGACTTATCCTGTTTTTGAGAAGCAAATTCTTGAAGTTTGGTGAAATTCAAATTGCGAATGTCTTGAGCGTTAAGAAAGATGTCAAATTCGCGTTCTAGTGTTTGTTTGATTTCTACCCCCATCATAGAATCCATGCCAAGTTCTGCAAGCGATGTAGTGAGACTTACACCTTTCAAGTCCTTCAAACCTTAAAAGTAAAATGAATATTATGTTATGTTATTTAATAACTTTTTACTAAAAATTTTCAGACTACTGTCGAAATTTAAAAATGAGAACTTTTTATAATATAGAATACTTAAGAGTTTTAGAAAAGAATTGTCAGTACAGAATGAAAAAATGGCTGGAAGAGTTTTAAGGAAAGGGGGATAAGCAGCTTAAACATTTTCGAAACACTACGTCACGCTTCAACACCATTTTGTTACAAATGGTTTTAACAATAACAAAAATAATTTTGCTAAAAATATAAGCTAATTTTCAAAAAAATTTTTTAATTACTTTAAAATTTCAAAACACTTTCTACTTGATTTTTATAAAGAAATATACATAAATATACATAAATTATGTAAATTATCTAATTTTATATATATCGTTTTATAAGAAATATATTTTATAAAAGATTACTTACTCATAATGTCGAGAACTGCATCAACCACGTTCGCGGCTTCGCCGGTATTTACCTTCTTTTCAGCAACGACCATACTTCCTACAATAGGCTGACTTTGTCGTAAGAAATTATCGAGCACTTGTAAGCATGAAGTTATTCTTTGTTGAAGGGTTCCGCCAATAACTAATTCCTTATTTTCTTCATGCATATCAGCGACAAGACCAACATCTCCTATGGCTCCCCACTGAATAGCCAAACCTGGTAGGCCTTCAGATACACGTCTCTCGCAAATTCGTTCCATTACCTGAAAAATAAAAGTTCTTGTAATATTTTAAAAGAATTTAAAAGACTAGTTTTGAAAGAAAAGTTTTGAAAGATTTTAAAAACTAATTCAAAATCAGTTTAAAGAAAGTAGTATTATTTTTAAATGTTATTTCAAGGTTGCTAATGAGAAACTGGCAATTAAAATTACAAAATTCAAATTAATATATTTAATGATTTTAGTTCAAATAAAATATATTGACACTTTTAATGGAAAAAGATTCCCTGCTTAATACATTTTTAGTATTGTAAAAATAGTGATTTAAAAATATGATTTATACTTTTAACTTTTCTATGTTTATAACAAGTATTTGAAAATCATTAGAGCAGCAGTAGAAATAATATAGCTATAGGCTACAATAAAAATTCTTGAAATAATTCGCATAGTAGCAACACTATCTACACTAATTACACTTTATCTAAACACTATTTAGATATAAAAATAACATAGGAACATTAAAATTCCGTTTTCATTCTTTCGAATTTTTTAAAAGAAATAAAATTAAAATTGTAATTATTTAAACTTAATAAAATAACAAAAAAAACTTACTGAATTTGACATTCCATAATTTGTTTGACTTGCATTTCCTCTTCCACAAGCCATCGAGGAAAACGCAACAAAATATCTTAAAGACGGGCAAAGTTTTCTTGTTAAAACGTCGAAATGTTGCATAGCCCTTGCCTTGCCTCGGAATGACTCCTCAAATGAATCTGGTGATTGATTTTCCCATAAAGCGTCCTTCAGCGCCGCCGCTAAATTGAATATTCCATCTACAGGACCATATTTCATAGCAGTTTGTAAAATATGCTGACAGTCTTCAAGCTTTGATCCATCTTTGCCCGCAATTACAGTTATTTGTGCACCATATTTTTGCCATAAGCTGATACGCAATCTCTGGTAACCATTTTTTATTCCGTTGCGAGAAGTAATTACAACATTCCTTACGCCACGTAAAATAAGCCAGTCGACTGTTTTGAAAACGAGTTCATTTAATGTTATTTTTTATAGTATACTTAAACTATACTTAAATTTTATATTATTTCTATTAATACACTACAAAGGCTAAAAATTACAGCTTCATCAAGTTAGCGTATCATTAAAATTTTTAATTTCATTAATAATGTTATCAATTATTATAATTGAATTATTAGAAATTCAATTCTCGATTTGTCTCAAAAAATAAAATTTAGTCTTTTCTGTTAAAATTAACAATAATTTAGAATTTTATCTTGTGCCGTTTATATAATAAAGCAATTATTTTAAAAAACTACTTAAGCTTATCAGACTATTTACAAATTTCATTGAAACTATGTTGTTAAATATGTACCTAATTCTAAGCCAAAACCTCCAAGTCCACCTAAAACTATGTAACTACGATCTTTCAGCCCATAAAATCTTGGTATCGCTGCTATGGGGGTATTTAGTGGTTCTTTATCTTCACGTATTTTTATTAAAACCTTGCCAATATGTTTTCCAGCAGCCATGAATCGGAATGCAGCTTCTATTTGATCTTTTGGGAACACAGTCCTAATTTTTAACGTTCAAATGTTTTTAGCATTGTATAAATCACTGAATAAAATAAACCTCGAAATTAAGCATTGAAATTATAATATAAAATACCTTACAAGGGGCTTTACCACTCCTTTTCTTAAACCATCTTCTATCAGTTTTTTGACAACCGTTTTTTCTCCTTTATCCTCATTGAAAATAGCATCTAATAAAACTGCTTGGAAGCTGATCTTTCGCAAGAACAATTCCATACCCAACTGACTGTCATTGATTAAATCGTATTTACCGATCTCAAGAAAACGTCCACCGAATGCTAAGCAGCGCAATGAAGCTTGCAGTTTTTCTTCAGCAAGACTGTTTAAAACAATATCGACACCTCGGCCATTTGTCTGCTTCTTGATCATTTGCTCGAAACTTGTGTCACGCGAGTTGCCGATATGATCATCTCTGATTTGTGGGAAGTGTTCGTGTATAAAACGTCGTTTTTCTGGGGTGCCAACAGTTGTGAAGACTTCGCAACCATTGTACAGACATATATGTATAGCCGCTTGGCCAATACCACCAGTTCCCGCATGAATAAGTACTTTATTACCTGGCTTTAAGCTGCCTAAAAAAAGATATACTTATTGTATTGGTTCTTTAAATAAAAATAAATTTAAGTTTTAAAGATAAATACAAAATCATCATCCAAAATATTAAACTTGTTATTAATTTTTATAAAATTAATTTTTATAAAAAATATGTAATTAAATTGAAATTTTAAAAATTACCTTGCACGTACAATCCGTAAAAACAGGTTGCATAAACAACAGGTATTGTCGCTGCTTCTTCAAGAGTATAATTATCCGGGACATCAAAGGTAAAATCAGGATCAGCCACACAAAGATTCGACATACCTCGAGTTTCCAGCAAACCCATTTTCTTTTTACCATTCTTATCAATTCCGGAAAATTCCATTCCTAATACAAATTCCTGCTCAAGCCTATTTTTCATAAAGACTTCGACAGGAATCTTTCCAGATGCTATCATAACGTCTCTGTAAATAAAAAAATCTTTTAATGTTAATAATGGAATGTCAAAAAATGAGTTTTTCTTAATTTACGTCTGAAAATATTGGAAAATTTTTATATTTAAAAGTTGGGACACTGAATTAATTTTATTTGGCATTATAAATTTTATAAATTTTGGTTAATTAAAACTTACTTGAAATTCATTGCAGCGTAGAATATTTTGAGAGTATTATTTTCATTGCCAATTTGAATAGGTCCTTCTACCCAAGCTAAGGAGCTCAAATCTCCCCGAACCGTTTGAGTTATTAAAGCATGTGGAACTTTTTCTGCTTTTGGTGAGGGCATTGGCAAGTGTCTGTAACTACCCCAGCAAGAATTCTTACGAAGTATTGATACTACTAAATCTTTTTTTATTTGTTGAAGATATAAAGGATTTTGCAAGGAGAACTTCGGAGCTTCAGGATCTTGAATCAAAATTCCGCGAACTACTTCACCACCAGGCTCTTGCCTCAAACAATTCACAAGACCCAGTAAACCTGAAAATTGAAACATTCTTATAAATTATTCTTAAAAGCAACTAAATTTTCCATATTATTATTTTAAATTTTGTACAAATTAATAGAAAAATTCATTTACGATATAGACTGAGTTTATAAAGTTATTGTTGAAATAAATATGCAGATATACTTGAAGTTTGAAGTGAGCATTGAAATATATTTTTTAATAATTCGTCTTTCGGATATCTAGACTATTAAAAGGCCCTGATGATACATCAATTTAAAAAATTTAAAATTTATGCTTTTCAGGTGCTAGTTATATGTAATTGGTAATGTTTACATTCAAATTCAAGTTTTTCAGAAGAACTGATTTAGGAAGAAAGAGGTCACAAGAATTATAGTTGAAATTTATAATCCGCTATCAGAATCATGTTTTGGCTTTTACTTCATTTGTGTTCTATATTCGTAAAATAAGATCCTTCTAAGCATAAATATTAAGCTTGCTTCGGACTATGAATTTCAGACTACAAGAAGCTATTAAAAATCTATATCGGTTGGGATAAACTGAATTTGTTGCATGTCAGTAAAGATTACGCAAAATTTCGACCTTACCATTTTCAAAATCGCCTTGTCCTACGAACAAAACTCTTACAGAGTTTTCAGGTCTTTTTTCTACTTCTCTTAATGCATTTTGCATATTTTCCACCCAGCTGAAATTCTGATTACTGACGTTCACAACTATTATTGTTTCTGGAATAAGCTCTTGTTTTTTCAGAAGAACAAAAATTTCATTGCCAGACTTCTTTATTAAAATAATATCTAAATTTTTATTTTCTGCATATTTTCTAATATTATTTAAGTCTTTCAAATCTTCGCGGCTAAGAATAAATCCACCTTGTTTCAACTCCAGAAGTAACAAGTTTAAGTTCTTTTCACGTTCATTTGTTAACAGTTTATGGCCAACAGCTACTAAAGCGGTCGCATCAGGAATAGCATTGTCTGGATGAGTTACAATAATGTAAGATGGCAAAGTATTATTTTCAAAACAATTTTTCGTACAGAGCAAATTCATATTTGGTTCAATCAAAGGTGTTTCACTGGAAGATTCATAAATAAAGGGTGCTATAAGTTTATCTGATGATAATTGATCAGCTTCCTCAACGAGTTCAACTAGTTTCATCTTTAAAGTACGATTATTTTCTAAACAGAGTTGTGTAACAACTCTTCCGATATCACGCAAACTGACTTCAATATCATCTATGTAAGGTACAAATTTGTATTCTTCTAGTACGGGTTCACCGGTAGGTTTTCTTCGTGAAATTGCATTGGCTCTTAAACCTCGCATTTCAACTCCACCGGAAATAATTGCTTCATAAAGTTTATCAGTGTAAACAGGATAATCTAAAGAAGAAATCTCTTGTTAAAATGCGTTAAAAAAGTTAGCAAGTTTATATTTTTGCCTCTTTAATATTAACAATTAAATGATATTATTTCATTAGCATTTGCATAAAAAATAACTTAAAAAATTGTAATTTATTTATTTGTTAAATTATTCTTACCGAATCCTTTTTCTTTATTTTTAAGAAGACTCATGTGATGTTTCGGGTCGATGACAATTTTTTTTATGGCTGTTGGTACAAAAAGACCGCGAGTATCTTCTGCAAGTATGTGCATTTGCAACATATTGTCCATAAAAGCGCACCAATCGTTACGCCAGATGATATGGCCTTTTGATGCAGTAATAGAGGCACTCTTTATACTTCGGAATAAGCCATTGTATTGGTAACCGCGAAGTCTGAGTTCTTTGTACACGTCACGCGGTGTCATCGTTTCTTCCTCTTTATTGTCCGTAGAGAGGTCGATATTCATTTTTTCATCTTGTGGATTTGAGCAGCTTTGTATCTTGCCTGATACAACCGCCGCTCCGCCTTCATTAATTTCAAATTTACCTGTTCCTGAAGATGTAAAATAAATGATATATACATATAAGTTTACATATCAAATGTTTAGGTATATTATAAAATCAATGATAAATATAAGTTTGAAATATAAATATATAAGTTTGAATGAATGTTTAGCTTGATAGTTAAATGAAATTGTATCAACTTTTCGAGCAAAAAGATTTGCGAAGAAGAGTGTAATTATAATAATATAAATTAGATAAGAACTTATGAAAATTTAAGATAATTTAAGATTACATCTAATTGATAATCAATCGATAATTATCAAATTTTTCAAAATTAAGAAATTCTTGCATTTTATTCTTGTCAAATTAACTTTTTTTCAAGTAACCTAATGCAACAGTTGTGAAAAATTGTATAATAACCTTTTTGAATGACTAGTACAAATTTAATAGACCCTTCTTTCGGTATGGTCGTTGCTCTCTGAAATTTAATATCTTCCATCACTACTGATAATTGATTAATTTCAGTACCCTCCATCAGAGCGAAAAATTCCCAAATCAGTAATAAATATCCAGTAGCAGGGAAAAGATTTCTACCATCAACCATATGCCCATCCAAATGCTTATATTGATCTTCAGATAGTGAAATTGAAACAATTCGCTCACTAGAAATATTTTGGAAATCTTGTTTGTAAGATGTTACAAACCAATCTTTCGAATGTTCCCACTTGATTAAAGGTGAAATCATTGGTGTTGAGCGACTCACCGGATACATCACGGGAGGATAAAGATTGGCTAGATTATGAAAAAATTAATTTTTATTTATTTTTTTTTAATACAAGTAATAGATAAGTGTGAGTATTTTAAAAATTAACTAAGCTAGATATAAAACAAAATAAACTATGACGTTGTTTACTTATGTTGTAAATAAAGGATTTCTTGATAATGCAAAATCATTCAGATTTTGTTGAAAAAGTTTTATTGCGTTTGCATTATCAACAAATTGTTCATTTACTTAGATATAAAACAATTTAGTAAATTTCTTAACTTTTCTGACTTCTTAAAAATTATTAATCTAAAAAGTTTTACTGATTTTAAAAATTAAATTGAAACAAAGGGTACCATTATATACATAATACTTTATAAAATATTAAAATTTAATTGTATTTTGTCTGTAAAAAATGTGTACTAAATTTGTTACCTATTTGTGGATGAATTCCTGCCATAAATATTTTTCCGATAGCCTGTAAAAATGTTTGAAGATTGTCACTGTTACGTTGTGTGACTGAGATATTTGTAACACTACGATCGAGAGATCGTCGAAGAATCGCTTGCAAAAGACCGTGAGGTGCAATTTCAATTGCAACAGCGTCTTTAGGTAGCAGGTTTGCAGCTTCTTCGAACAATACATAACTTATGAGATTATTAGTATAATATTGTGCAGATGACAGATTAGCAGCTGGAGTGTCCCATTTATCAAGTGGTACGGATGTACTCAACCATCTTTTAGTTCTTGGTTTTGGATCAGGAATTACTTTTTGAAGATAGCCAAAAAGTATATTTCCGACAGATTTGATGTACCTGCTATGATATGGGACGTTGCTGCAAGGAACTTCTCTCGCAAATATATTTTTTTCCTAAATTCAAAACAATCATATTTGTTAGAATCGTAATATATTGATCGTAAATTTTTATAAGACTTAGAGTTTCTTATTTTGGCCAAGTAAAAATTTAAGCAAGATTCACGACATGCCGTCCGGGTGCTCTCTTTGTTAGTAATAACATTTACAACTTTGAGTTTTCTTATTTTGAATTAATTTAAGGCTCAAGCGACATTGTACTGATACCAAGGTCTTACTGTAAATAGGTATAGGGTAGTATATATATTAATTCTTACTTGCAATTTGGCGACAAAAGCATTCACTGAATCAGCCGGTCCACTGAGTGTTGCACTTTCGTTAGAATTATGACAGGCTATATCTATATCATCAGGGCATATATCTTTCAGATCTTCGTAACCTAGACCAACGGCTGCCATCGAGCCAAATACAGTTTTAGCATCAGCAGACGCTTTTCCACGGAAATAAGCTGCTAAAATCATCTGTTTGAGCGTAAGACAGCCATCTGCGTAACCACAAGCCAACTCTCCAGCCGAATGACCAATTATATAATCTGGTTTGATACCAATTGATGCAATAACATCGATAAGTCCAATCTATATATTTATATTTAAATAAATTATAATTTTTTTATTACAGTGAAGAAAACTATTTATAAATAGTATATTACGATACATGTGCCTTAAGTGGCTCATTATAGCACGACGTGAAGTTAGCGCCCGAGCGAAGCGAGGGCGATAAGTCACGTCGTGCAATGAGCTGCTTAAGGCACGAGTATCGTATACTATTTTATAACAC
>JAPYZA010005670.1:0-11929 GCA_030522685.1 Eupelmus azureus | reverse complement strand
AGATTATAATTTCTACAGTCAGGTAAGTTAGTCATTTAGTTCAAGCAATTTTATTTATTTTAATTTTTACCCTGAGAAATCTTTGCAAAAATTACTATTTTAATCAAGGAAAAATTAAAAAAAAATTACGATATAGTGGTACATTTTATAAGACAGTATCAAAACATTTCTATAATTATGGTAAAGTTTATCGATCAGAAAGATAATGTTTTACATTTTTCTAAATTGAAATATTAACTGACAAAAATAGTAATTTTACGAGTATCAGTTGTAATTTTTACAGGGTTCGATTTTTAATTTCAAAACATTTTTTATTATTTAAAAAGTTTTAACTTTAAATTCGAAACGATAATTTGCATCCACTGCGACATTCTATCCTCGAAAATAGATAGCCTTTTATTGAAATCCAATAGATTCAATAAGAATTGATATTATCATCATATAAATACGAATACATTAATACTTATATGTATTGAATTAAATATTACCTCTCAAAATTTAATTAATAATTCGACACGCAATACTCAAAGCACAATAATCAATCGCTAATTACTGCAAAAGCCACTAATCCTCGCTAATCCTGCAACCAAAAATCCACCTACAAAAAGACACCCTCACATAACCCTTCCTTCAAAAACGTATCATTAAATCCACTCTTACATCACCTACAACAATCGCAATCCTCTAACCATCCCCCGAGCACGCACCCACAATTAAAGAGGTCGCACAGAGCGCGTCACACAAAATCACGAAAAGCCGTAAAGTTCAGCGGCTTAAAATAGGCCGTATGCACAAGCTTGCGCTCGCCTGCAATTAGGATAATAACGAGACTTGCCAGGCGTGTTTCGAGCCCTGGAAGGTCGCAAGCTCGAGCTTTTTCGGTTGTCGCGTGCGATCCTGTACACGCGCCCCTGAAAATTCAGCAGTGGAATACGCGTTTGACCTTTGAACCGCAGCCAGTTGTCGCAAGCTCCACGGAGCTTTTCGACCAAGTCATCGTGTGACGGTTTCGCGGAAGTTTTGAGTGCTTTAATTTATTTTTTTTTCCCTAAATTAATTTGAAATGGTTTCGTGAGGGGCGATTTTTACGTCACGGGCCGAATAGCGATGACGCAGTTAGCGCTGCTTTAATTTAGTTTTGTATTGTGCTTAATTCGAATCGATTTAACACGCGAAAAGTTATGATTTCGTATGCGGGCGGGATTGCGTGTGGAAAAACGTAGTGCCGTATTTTCATGGCTCTGAGAAAGTTGGGCCGAGGGAAAACGAGCGATTTGGATAAGGGACTGTGATGTTCGAATGTTGCTGGATGTATTATATATTTAATCGTGATTAGAGTTGTGGAAATACAGTTGGTACTATTTAAAATCTGATTAGTTGCATTAATATAGTTTTTATAGTCACCATTGAATATTTATGTTTTACATTTGATTAGAAGAATGAAATTTTCTTTAAAAGAAAAAAATAATAATTTTTATTATTTCTTTTAGTCTTACTTAACATTCAAACACGCTTAATATTTGAAAGTAATTAATGCATTCGCAGTTGCAAATCTTAATTTTTTTGTCTCGAATCTGTATATACATTTTCGAGTTTATCAGTAAGCAAGGGGATGATAATTTTGTAGTTCCAAAATATTATGAACGCAGTTGTTTAATGTACAAATTAATATATAATTATAGTTGAACAAATTAATTCAATAGTTATAATATTTGTTAACGAGTATAACAACAATATAATTTAGATCACCATAATAAATGTATCAGACCAAAAAGTCAACAACAATAATGCTTTATTTTTTTAGTCAAATTGTTTAAATTAAGCTACGTTTTCTTCGGCAATCACCCAGTTACCTATCATAAAAACCTTATAAAATACGCAAATAAACAAGCAGCATAATTGCAGCAACTTAATAAAAAACTTTAGAACACATACTTGGTTATTTTTTTATTTTAAAAACTGTATATAAGTTTACTCTTTAAATGAATATTTAAAAAACAATTTCTTACGGAGAAAGTGATTAAGTTTTTAGCTAAACTAAATCTGGAAATGAATAATTTACTTCAACTACATTTAATATTCCGAATTAATAGCGGCTAAAAGGCTGGTGGATTTTTAATAATATTTTGACGATACCTATTATTTTAACTTAATGAAATGAAAATATTAATTAAAATTTTAAATTACACTTTCTATATCCACAAACTTTATTGTTGTATAACTATTTTCTCCCTCTTAAAACTCAAGTTTCAAAGTTCTTGAATTCAAAAGCTCAAGACACATTGAGAACAGCAATTTACGTTGTTGAGTACGAGTTTTGAAATAAGGCCACCAATTTTGTTTTCGACCTTTACATTGAATAAACTGGTAGTGGTATATTCAGATCACTCCTCAAACTTCTATCGATTTAAACTTACAACATTATTTATGTAAGTTATATGTAGTAATTATTTTTATTTGTGATAACTTTTTATTAAACATTTTAGTTAATCATTCTTATAATAACATTGTTGATTCATTATCTTTGTAAAAATAATAAAACATACTAATTTAAACTTAAAGCTACATATTTTTATAAGCTTTATTTAACAATACAGATATTACATTACCGCATGTTTAATCGTAATTTGACACCTCTTACTATTGATTCTAAAAATTGTAATAATCGATCTAAACCCTTACTATAATATCAGAAATAAAACACGATCATTCATATTCTATAAACTACAAAAAAAAATTTTCCCAAAATTTAAAAAAACACTTATCAACCCACTGTGCAAACCATTATACAACGCGGATTAAAAATTGCATCACAAAACCCGACAATACAACGCCCCTCGGCAAACAGCAAATTTAATTTCCAAAAATAATTTTTTTCATTGCACCCAGTCACGATAACCACCTACACTTCTAAAAAAACCCTCCTACTCCACCACCACCAGGGCAACCTGAGCGCTTCTTCGACTTTCTTTTTCCAGCCTGTGAGTACACGTAGCTTAGCAGCTGCTGTAATTATGCGCTCGCGAGTCGCTCGATATTCATCGATGACAGGGACTCATAGCTATGCTTTCTCTCGTGTTTCTCTCCGCGCCTTAAACCTATATACCCACCTACACGACTGCCTCGTGTGTATACGGCTCTGCACGTAAGTGCGGACTCGTGGATTCTTTTCTTCGCAGCGGAAAGTCTTTTTTTAGGGTCTCAATTATCCACTGGGGGGTAGTAATTCTGCATTTCCGAGTTTCCTTTTGTTTTTACGATCGGGCTAAATCTGGGTGGAGGATATTGACGCGGGAAGCGTTTGAAGTGCGTTCTCTGCTTTAAATGCTTTGTTTGTTTACCTGGAATCATTAGGGTCGTTGAATTAGTGTATTCCTTTTTTTTTTTAACTGGAATAGTTATATTGCGAGAATTAAGTTGAGCTGAAAAAATGCATTGAGTCACAGTCGAGCGTACTTTGAATTATTTATGCAGACGTGTCAATGAGTTCTCGTTCAAGTTCATGTGTGTTTTGAAATGAAACTAGCTTTCGAATAGTTCGCTTTTTAGCGACAATTCTTTGAAGGTGCATAAATCTCATCGAAATCGATATGAAGAACTTTTTCTTTATGGTTCGCACGTTGAAAGTGTGTCTGTCTGTTGCGCGACTTACTCTACTTGTGGCCAAGCCGATTAAATATGAAAATCTTCAATCGTTTAGTTCTCTAACATTTTAATTTGTGGCATTCAACATTCTTATGAGTACTACAATTTATGTTATTATAAATAATGATTTAAACACATAATTTCTTAGTGTAAATGACACATTATTTTTTAAATAAATTATGTGAGTAGGAAACCTTCAAGATTGAGTTTTATAATAGAGAACATCAAGGTAACTTTATTATATAATCTTGTTATGTAAAAGTAAGTTTTTATCGAATTAATTCTCAAACGATCAAATTTAGATTTGTAACGTGTTCTGAAACTATCGACCAACTAGTGCGTATTGGTCGAAAAGAAAAGAATTTATCATTACTACGTAGGTCACGAATGTTGGTATATACCTACTTGATTAAATTTTTGAAGAGATTGGATGAAAAAATCGTTTGGCCATAGACTCAGTAATTTTTCATTGAATAGGTATTTAGTTACTTTTGCCACCCTCTCTAAATACTCTTTCGTCACAAAAACAAGTACAAAAATAAACTTAAAAAAAGATTGTTTTCTAAAATTATTCTTAAAATTCTTATTAAAACTCAATAAATCTAAACACCATCCTCAATATCTCAAAACTCAAAATCAAAAAAACCAACCATCCCCACACTAAAACCCCAAAAAACCATCTACCCCCATAGCCCACTCACCAACCTCACCTCCTCCAACAAAACACTCCATAACAATGACTCACATAGTGTACATTGCACCTGCATTAATAAGTCCCTACTTCCACGATATACCCACCCACCACCCACGCACACACACATAATCCCCCCGACTCCTCAATCTATATACCTTCTCAGCGTTATATCTTCGTCGCAGGTATAGCTTCTTTCAGCAGCTAGCTGCGGGGGCGCGGGAGCGACGTCGCGGGGGACAATCGATAGGCGTTTATATTTTTGCCATGGAGCCGCGCCGCGCGCTTCTCGACCCTCTCCGACGTTTGAACGCCCGCGCGCGCCTCTGGGCTTTATAGTTGTTGTGCAGCCATCAGCCGGCGCGCATCGCGCTCGCTTTTACCTATATACTATACATTATACTTACGTATATAGTCGCGGAGTGGATTAAGGATCGTTTTGATTTCGATTGTTTTGGAATTTTGAAGGGTGAATTTTGAATTTGATTTTTTTTTCGGTTTGTTGGAAAGGAAGGAAAGTGAGCGTGGATATATCGGGAAAGTGAAGGATGCCGCTGGCGAGATTATGGATTAAGGAGAGACCCGATGAGCCGCCCTCGCGTGTCTACTTCAGAGGGAGATACAGGTTTGCATTTCCCCTCGTTTTTTTTTGTTCTTTTCTTTCTGTCTTTATCAATAACCGAGCGCTAGCGCCGTTACAAAGAAACTCGGCCTCCACTTTGTGAAGTCAATTTGAGGAAACGAGCGCACGCTGGGGATAGGGTACGAATGAATCTTAATTGCGGCGGACTGTGTAATGCGAGCAAATTGAATTATAATAGTTTTGCGTTTGGCTGGGAGAATTTTTTATTTGGCGAATAAAATTAGTTTTGCGTATTTACTGATTTTTTATATTTCTTGTTTATTAAAATTAATCATAAATTAGATAAAATTGTTGTTTTCGTTTAAAGCACGAAACATATCAATATAGTAGCTACCCTATAGTGTAATTATATATAATTCAAAGTCAAACCTGTAGGATCAAAATTTTCCAGCGATACATAAACAAACAAAGCTCTGTCAAAAAGTTAACCTTTACGTTTTCGTACAGTTTTTAAACCCATTTCAAACCGCTTACCCATTTTTATAAACCATATACACTACCAACAATAACCATTAAAACAATCGTGCCAATGAGAACTTCACATAAGCATCAAACGATCCATCTCACCAACATCTCTCCACCTACTGAAAAACCAAACCCTCGCGCGCCAAACTAACCCACGAAAGCCTCCAATAATCAAAGCCCAAACCAACCAGCCTCATGGGAACCCTACATCTGTTTTGAAGCGAAGCAGCGATCCAGAAATAACGAGGCCAACTTAAGGGGAGGCGAAAGCAAGCTCTCAGGATGGAAAAATACGAGAACATCGAGGTGGTGGGCGAGGGCAGCTACGGCATCGTGATGAAGTGCAGGCATAAGGAGACCGGCCAGGTTGTCGCTATCAAAAAGTTTCTTGAGTCCGTGGAGAATGTACATGTGCGGAAGCTGGCCTTTCGCGAGATTCGCATGCTCAAGGTGCGTTGATTTTTGTTTTTTTTTGTTTATTTGTTTTTTTTTCGAGGTGGTAGGGATTTGGGGATTAGTGAGTGTTGAATGGGGTTTTTTGAAGGGGGTGGAGTCGAGAGAGAATAGGATTTTTCCGAGATTTTGTGTATCAAATGTTATATTAAGTGTAAAGTTTTGTCAAATGCCTGAAATTGTTTAATTACACATATCGATAAAACTACTATATATTACAATTGCAATGAAGCACTTAAGCAATGAAGTTCAAGCTCCAGAATCGGATTACAAAATGACGCTCTAATTCCAGAGATTAAGGCACGAGAATCTCGTAAGTTTGATCGAAGTCTTCAGGCGAAAAAAGCGCTTCTACCTCGTGTTCGAGTATCTGGATCACACGATTCTGGACGAGCTTGAAGCAGTCGGCGGCGGTCTTGGATTCGAGCTTTCGCGACGACATATTTTCCAAGTGCTGCGCGGCTTGAATTTCTGTCACAATAATCACGTAAGTGGTCTTGATTACGTTAATCGTAACGTACTTACCTTTTTCTTCACCATCCAGAGTCATTTTCATAAATATTAAATTTTCAAATTTAAATGTTACTGAAATTATAAAATTATGTACCTGTGTATAAATAATTGGCCTGCCTTTATAAATAAAATTCCATAAAATCAGATCACCCGATGTTTTAAACTTTACGTATACTATTCGTATTATCTAAAATTCATTTTAGACGTACGGTCTTATAGCCTCGTGGGTTTCGCATGCAAACGCGATCAGCGCTTGACATAACATGCCACATAAATATACAGCCCTACCGGTATATAGTCCAGTTCGATTTTAGTTATATTTCATGAACTTCGACAGCTTGTTTACGTCTCGTGATACACACCTCTACATACAACGTAAATTCGCTTCGTCGGTTTATTGAACTTCTTCCTGCGACATAAATTTCACATTCCTCATCTGCCTATCACCCATTTACTCATCAACAACTTACCTTCACCATCTATACAACCAGCACTTCCGTAAATTCATTATAACAAACATATTCATTACCCAAAATAATCTCAACATATTCCCTCCACCAAATCATCCACACCCATCATTAAAAAAATTCACGAACCCTCAGATAATGCACCGCGACGTGAAGCCAGAAAACGTGCTGGTCTCGCCGCACGGAGTAATCAAGCTCTGCGACTTTGGATTCGCGCGCATCGTTACCGGACCCAACGAGTCCTGCACCGATTACGTCGCCACCAGGTGGTACCGGGCCCCGGAGCTGCTCGTAGGCGATCCGCGTTATGGTAGACCAGTGGATACGTGGGCGGCAGGTTGTCTTTACGCCGAGATGCTCAGCGGAGAGCCGATTTTTCCCGGCGACAGCGACGTCGATCAGCTTTTTCGCATTACTAGGCTGCTGGGTAAGAGATTTCTTTTTGGGATTCTTTTGTTATGATTGTTAGGGTTGGGTGTGTTTTTGGGGTTGGAGGGCTTTGGTATTTGTAGTTGGAGGGGTGATGGTTTGAAGTGGAGTGAGTAGTATTTATTGATTGGAGGCTTACTATTTTTGTCAGTCTATAATTTTTATCAATTCAACCGATAATTTTTTAAATTTTTTCAATTTAAGGCATCTTAACTACCTTCATAGAACTAAAAAAAAATATTATGCCTTTCCAAATTCGAGTTTCCAATCAACAATATAAAAACTACTATATAAAATCGTATAAAAACCCTTCTATATTACATCAAACGTAAAAAAACAGTACATATATGTATCACTCAAATCTCTCTAATCAACCTTTCTCCCCACCCACCTCGCCACCAACACAGGCGGACTCTGCGGCCGCCACCAGAACCTGATGAACCGCAACGGCAACGGCGAGGCATCCCGCGCCCTCCGCAAGGCCAGCATCGAGGGCCTCTCCTTCAAATCAGGCCTGGTGCGCGGCTCCAGCGGCGGCCTGCGCTCCCTGCGCATCCTGCTACCAGGCTGCAGTACCATAAGCCTCGATTTCCTCTCTCAATGTCTTCGCATGGATCCGGACACTAGGCCCAGCTGCGGCCAGCTACTCCAGCATCCGCTTTTCATGCAGGACTGCTTCGCGGAAAAGTTTCTGACTGAGTTGAGGGACTTTGTGGATAAAGAAGCGGCTGATAATCCGCTTCTTCAGATGCGCAGGGACGAGGAGAGAAGGCCCAGTGTGTTTTCTCTGGAGGATAGATCCGCCAGGGCTTACAGTGGGGCTACAGGGTAAGAGGTTGTTTTTTGGATGTGGATCGGGTTGAGGTGATCGTTTTTTTTCGAGATTGGGCGACGTAGTCGGTTGATCGCGTGTCTGCCCACGCATGACTCGTTCTACTTAGGGGTAATTTTGTTTTGTTTCGAGTTGCTGGAATAGTGGTTGAAAAATGAGAAAGCGTGGCACGCGTGCATGCAAGCTTTTTATATATCAAAGTTATATTTTTATAATGAAATGTTTAACTTTTATATACGCAAGATTTAGGAAACTTTGCACACGAATAATTTAAAAGTTTTGAAACAATACTTAATTTTAGACGAAACGCCAAAAATATCATCGATTATTAATTAAGAAAATTAAAATAAATGATACAGAAAGAAAAACAAATAAACAATTTAAAAAAGTGTTCTCAAATTGCAGACGATGGTTATTTTTAACACTTACTTACGGTTAACCAGCTCCTGTCTATTACTAAAAATTAAAACTGATCACTTAACTCTCAACGAACCATGATTTTCATCATAAAACTTGTAAATAGTAAAAACTTTGTCGATTAAAGTTACTCTAAACTTTATTAGAAATTAATAAAAAAACATATAAACCACCTTTCACAATCCGCAGATGGCAAATGAAGCTGATGCGGGACCCAGGCCCGCAGATGGACAAGCCCACAACCGAGCCAGCCCCGGCGGACATCCAGTCGGCGCGCAGCCAGGACCATCGCCAGCAGCAACAGCGGGCGTCGCAGCACCTCTCGCGTCCTCGCGACAACGTCTGTTTCATCGGGCCTTGCTCAGTCGCGCCCAACAACACCTACATCCGGCGCCTCGAGCATAAAGGCCTACTGCCCACGCTGGACCATGGCAACAGCAACGGCAAAAGTTTCACACTGCCGGCTCTGGCCTGCAGCAGGGACCAGCAACAGAAGGGCACCACACTCATTGGAGGGGCTGGCTCCAAGAGAACGAAGCTCGATCTGAACTCGCAGATCGCGTGACGAATAGGCGCCAATTGCCAGCGATGAAGTGTTTTAATGAAGCGACGATGGAGTGCGGGGTCGGATTGAAACTGGGATTTGTATGAGATCGTCGGTTGATGCTCACCGGGACTTCTGTAGACCTACTAGATTGTGGAATACTGTGACTAGCGGGTTCGACGGGCCTGTGGGGTTATAGTATAGAGGGCATTGATAATGAGAGTGAACTAAATTTTTTAGTAGTATTATTAAGTGGATATTAAAATCGTTTTTTAAATTTTAATGCTTTAGATGTTTTAGATATAGTAAAGTGCTACTTTTATCCCCGTGATTCATACTTCTAAATGTAGTCTACTGTATTAAAAGACGCGGTTTAGTGGAATATGGTGAATTGAACGTTTGAATTTTTGCAAGGATTTAAGCTTGTTTTTGTAATTGAGTACAAGTCTAAAGAAATTTCTGTGAAGTTCTTTTTATCATAATGAAGTAGTGATTTTTTTAAAAGTTTTAACGTATATGTGTAGAATAAATGTATTATAATAAAAATTTTAAATTAATAACTAAAAGATTTTTAGTATACATATTTAAAAATTATCGTTAATTGTCATAATATTCGAAAACGGATGTTTTTACAAATTAATCAAAAGCATGACTTTATATATTTGAAAAGTTAATGCAGAATTATAATTAAGAATTAGGCGATTATTCATCCATAACAAAAGGATTAAAATTCGCAATATTATAACATAAATATTAAGTTTTGCATTGTTATATTTATTTCCCACAATAACATACGCGAATTAGCTGTAATTAATCATTTAATTAAATATAAAATAAAAATATAAGTTTTCGATAAGATTTTCATAAATAAATAATATTCTTGCAACTTTATAATAATAATACGAGATTCTGATATAATTTATCTGTTGACTACAAAGTGTTAATTTTTGTAAATGTACTATCATGTTTGTTAATATTACTACGGTTGATAAAAACTGTTTAATAAATATTGCCAAAAGTATACTGGTGGTTGGGTACACGAAAGCGAAACTTTTAATTGTCCAGGATGGTGAAATTTCCTTTTAACCCTTCGCCAACATACTAGATCATCTGGACCCATACATTTTTTAAAGAAAATTACATTTTTTCAAACATTCTTTTTTTCACGAATTTTTTTAGGGGTATTAGACTTTAAAGACCTTTATAATACTTACATAAATTACTTAAACATAGTTCAAACTATACTTCTGAATTTTTTTATGCCAATCGGTTCAGTAGTTTTGGAGTCATACGCAATCAAAAAGTGAACAAGGTCAGATTGATCTATAGTGTGTAAGAGATGTTCGGAAAAATAGGTGTGTAGGCGAAGGGTTAATTTAATTAGTTTACATACACTTTAATAACTTGCTTTAAAAGTACTTTCTTGGGCCCAACTATCGGTATTAAATTGATATTTAAATCAAATAATTTAATTTTAACCGTTGATCACTTTTAGAGTTTAACATACACATCAAAATAATCACATTTAAAAATATTTCTGATATAAGTGATGCGTATAAAGCAAATGAGCATAGTATCAATATACAGTATACATATTTAAAAAAAGTCAATATTATAGTAAAAAATGTAAATATATGTAAAGTATCAAAATAATTTTATTTAGATTTCTAATTAAATAAAAACGAACGTTCTCAAAAGAGTTATCTTTTTACTATCAGCACCTACACAATTTTGTTTTATTTTATTAAAAATTTTATCAAGCCCTTCTAAAAAGCTTTACTTAAATATAATGAATTCAATTACTAAAGTAAAAAGTAGTGATTGAAAAATATTTATTCTTTATTTTTTTATTGTCCGTTTATTTATAGTTTAATTTGTATATTATAGCCACCACATTATTTTTGTAGTATTCAGATGCGTTATAAATGGAAAAATACTACTTTTATATATTTCTTTTACTTTTTTTTAAGTTCAACTTTAGATAGAAGACGAGTGTTCTGATCATTGAACTATAATAATCTTCATTAATAATGCGGGTAGGTTTTTTATTGTGTGTATATTACGCAATGAATACATACTTTAAGCAATCATCTTTTAATTACAAATAATTGAGAATATATTTAAGTTTATTCAATTAAATTGTCACTATTAAATACATCATTTTGTTAGAATGTTAAATTTTCAGATTAATACTTTCGTCGAAAAATATGAAACGGACTAATATTTTTTATAGACGATAAAAAAATGTCGATCATTAGTATGGCGGAGCCATGGTTTCGGCAAAGTATGCGAAAATAAATTATGCCATTTTTATAAATTAAATTCATCATCATGTGGTAATACATTTCCGAGTATTCAATTCAATAATAGTATATATGATACAAAAGACGAAAGTTGAAGTTCCGCCACTGCGTAAAGTTGGCGCCCAAGGCGAAGCTGAAAGCCCTAGTAGTGGCTAAATGTCCTTCTTTCGCTATTGAAAACGATGGCGAAACTACGTACTTTCCACCAGGGGATCAAGAAAATTTTATTTCTTCCTCAAAAACGGCTTTATCATATGAGGGTAGGCTATTTTTAAAAATGCTGTTAGTTATAAAACCGCTTGGTAGCGTGCAATATTAACCAGTTTTCGATTTTTCATTCAGAGTGAAACACTCGAATTCCTTCACTTGAAGTATAGAAGTATATCATAGTGTTTTAATTGAAAGTTATAGTTATTTTAACTAAATTTAAAACAAAGAAAATTATTATTTATGAAATAACTTATTAATAATGTATATCACTAAAAACATTATTTCCATCTTATTTTCAATTTTAGGTAAAATATGAA
>JAPYZA010005669.1:0-11930 GCA_030522685.1 Eupelmus azureus | reverse complement strand
CGCGCCTCGCAACGCTCCAATACTGACCAGCTGTACAGTTTCCCCATCCCCTCGCTGCCAGCCAGAGAGAGAGGGAGAGAGAGAGAGAGAGAGCACTGCGGCAGAGCCAGCAGACGCCGCAGAGTCTGGAGAGCGAAAGTGTACACCGAGCGCGCTGCCTGACAAGTATATAGTATACAAGCCGCGCAGGACGATCTCTTTTTGCCGAGGCTGTCGCGGGGCAAGGTGGGATTATGAGGACGAAACGTGTTTGCCGATCGCGACTGTATATGTAAATTTATACGAGAGCCGCTAGTTACTTTACGTAAAGCTTGAGTAAACAGCTGTGCACGCTGCAAGTGTATGGATGTATAGTTCTGTATAGGTGCGGGTATATAGAGTGTAAGTAACGGAGCAGCGTTCTGCTTTTTTATGATCAGGGAGCAGGTAGTTGTTTTTGTCGCGGGGGACTGGTTTAGCCTCGAAATTTTCCTGCAGCTCGCCTGTACTTACAAGCCGAGCATCCTGTTTTATTGACGAAGCTCTGGGCTCCTCGCTGGCTCCTCTATTACTAATTCACGAGTCGCTCGAGACAGCATCTCCCTAGCCTCCCCTACTTCCTAACAGCCGCACAATCAGCACTAAGACAATTAACTCATCACTCGGTAAAAACAAAGACTCTCAGAGTTACAAACCTTCAGCCAACTCAGTGACGAGCAAAAAAAGCGCGTGCTGGAATATACAGCGCGCGCGATTGAGAAAGGAAGGCAGGCGCGCTTTGTCTGGACGCCTCTACGCTACTAAGCAGTAAGCTGGCGGCTGCGCGGGCCGCGCGCTCCGGGCAGGCGCAGAAAACGCGCGCTTACGGTTCCTTCCCTTTCTCCGCGGCTCTCTCGCGCTGCTTTCCCCTCCAGCTGCTCTCTTACTCTCCAGCGAGCCGGCTTGCTCTCCTGCGCTCTCGGCTTTTGACCATGTTTCTAGAAGCGCGTGTATACACCCATGACTTTTCCGAGCGTGGATATATAGTGTATTAAGGGGGCACCGAGGAGCACACACGTGTAAGCGCGCGCACTTTTGTCGTCTGCTATCGATCGAGTCTCGATTAATGTGCGTGTGCGAGGGGGTGGTTTGGGCTGTGTGTGTGTGTGTGTGAGTGAGGTATGAAAGGACACGTGTGAGTTTGATGTCGTGGGGATGGACGTGAGGGGTGGGAAGGGATTTTTGGGGGTTGATGGCTTGGTGGAGGGTCGCGAGGAGCGGGGTTTTCGGGGAGTGGGAGGTGGTTGTTTGGGTTTCGGATGGGTTGGGGGGAATCGCTGGGTGATGGGGGAAAGTTTGAAGTGGACTTTTGGGTACTCCGAATTTTGGTATATTTTTGGATCTGACTTTTTTCTTCGATTTCGTATCGGATGATAAAGCGATGACTGGTCGTTTTCAAATCTAGTTTATTGCAGAAGGAAAAAACTCTTCAAACTGATACTACTATATCACTAAATGCTTTATGACAATACTTTCTGGTATTACAAAAACGTTAAGAGTTGTCTTAGTAGAAAAAACAAATTCTTACAAAAAACTTTTTAATTTTAATTAAACATATCTTCACGCAAATGCATATTAAAAAGTATCCACCTCGTAAGATAATTGAAACCGTGGCCTTATCGCCGCCATCTCAAAGAAATCCTCTTTTTCATAGCTCATTAAAATTCCCACCCATAAAGCAAGGCTCGAAAACAATAACAGCTCTATTCTCAACTTGGACTCGCGTTTCATTAAGCGAAAAGCCATTCTCTCATTTAATTAAACCAAGCGCTCAAGAGCCCACTTTTTTACAACTCTCGCTGACGAAAGCGACCTTATTATAACCCGCGCAGTAAAAAGAGCTCGCACACTCGTCGCGCATTAAAGTGCTGAGAGCGGACAAAAAGAGGAAGCCTTCGCTACATACACGTAAACTCTCGCAAATGGCAATCGCGAGACGCCCGTGACGCAACCGCATCGAGACGAGACTCGCCGACGCCTTTTATACAAATTATCTGTTTACTTTCGGAGACGCGCGACTATCACTTTCCGCACTTCGCTATCGAGCACAAGGACTTTCGATTTTCGTGAGCTGTGTATGTATTCGCTGGGTTGACGATATCGCGGAGTGAGCGGTTTATCTCGCGGCTGGCGATTAAACAAACTTGCGGACGAGCTTTGCCAAGGAGTTTGAGTTTGACTTTGAGACTGGCCCTGGATGCGAGAGATGCTGCTGGAGAGAGAGAGAGAGAGAGAGAGAGAGAGAGAGCGGCATCATCGATAGATTCGATCGTGATGCAACAGTGAAAAAGGTGACTTTTTTTATTTGGTCGTGGATTTTAAAATAGAGTGGCGGTGTGTTACTGCTTTTTTGAAGTTTTAAAGGCTGTTCTATTTTTAGAGGCTTACGTTATAGTGATGGGAGTTTTAAGAGTGGCACGAGCGACTTTTTTCAAAAAAAAAAGGAAAAAATATGTTTATTGAAGTTTTGCGATAACTGGTTAAACGATCGCTCTGGATTTATTGTACGTTGAACTTGAAATGTATTATGAAATGCCTATACTAAAATATGTTTTTAAAGTGTAATATGAGATTTACTTTTTATAGAAATTTAATAACATAAAAATTCAATATTTTATTTCTTTTTCAACTAAATATTAAATTTACTTTTCCTTGTATTGAAAAGGTTAATTTATAGTATTGTGAATAAATTAAAAAAAATAATTTTCAATGACCAGAACTTATTCAAAAGTAAAATTTGAAAAGATTTCTTACAAATTTATCACTTTTTGAATCATTAAATACAAATTATAAAAATAAAAAATAAAAATAATGATTCAATTGATTTCTTCAATGAAATAAGAAGAACAAAACAATCTGAATATAATTTTTGAAAAGCCTGTTTTATTGAAAAATTCAAATAACTCCATAAATTATAAATATTTCAAAGATGAATTATTATATCGTTACAAATGAAATATAATTCAGTTTTCATTTTTCGTCTCAATAAATTACTGACAATAACTTGCGTAGATATACATTTCTTTTTATTGTTTGTCATTCATTTACATACGAGAATGCCTTTTATACTTAAACGCTCTTGAGAATCAAAGTGCGCGGCTTACGTTTTTTCTCCTTCCTTAATTTTTTTTTGTCTGCTTCTTTCGCTTGTTTCATACTTAATTCTTACTTATCTTCAAATCGAGTAACGACACTGTCTCCACTCGCGCGATGCAACTAGTCGATATACAAAGTACATTTCACAACTTAGCTTTTTATATGTGGGTAGCAATGCTTCAAACGTGGATATAAAAAGGGACGAAAAATCCAAACCTTACACTTGCATTTCTTCATATATATTAACACTGAACTCAAACGACAAAATGTTAATAAATCTCTGACTTTTGAGTTTTTAAGCTTTCTTAACTAACTTTCGTTTTTTTTGTGCTCTCGTGCATAAATTAATTTAAGGATTCTTTTACCATTTATCGTGTAAGATATTCATCAGGCGAATTTTTTTTAACATATACGATTAACATAGATTTTTTGTACCATAAGGAATTATAAATTTTAGGATTTTTTTAATTTAAACAAATACTAAAAATTATGTACTCATGATGAATTACAAAAAAAGCCTCCTTGAATACAGCACAAATTGTGAGAGTACAATAGGTATAAAAAGAAAATTCTTTGGTAATACTGTTCGCAAAAGTCATTGTTCATAGACACGCGATCCACGTTTGAGCGTTTGCTTTTTTCTATCTCTTAGCTTTGTGGCATCATTGCCATAAAAACTTTCTCCGTGAAAAGTTTTGCAGTGTACTTATGTGTATATGAGTGTAAATAAAGTTAGAAGAAAAAAACGATAAAAAAGAAAAGTTCCCTTTTTTGCAACATTCATAATACTCATCGCTTTTTTAGGTCCATCGAAATCGTAGTCTACTTAAAGTCTATAAACCTTACTCATTCGTGTATAATCATATACTGTATAAATGCAGCTATTTAATACTAAATTTCCGGCGACTGTTTCTTGCTTCATTAATATTATTATTGTTATTATTAATTATTAATCATATTATTCTTTTCATTATTTATTTATTAATATTTTTCATTTTTTTTTATCTTTTTGCAAAGTTTACCGAAATGTAACAAGTTTGACCAATCGTCTCTTTCCACGGGTTTTTCCCAAACGTGCGTTCTGTGCTTCGAGACTATCAGTCTAGTACAATATCGATTATTATAGTTAACTGTTATTCTTCCATTTACAATCGCGAAATAGATTGTGATATAACAGTTTGAGCATGCTTGTCAAAAAACTGGGATAAAAACCACGGGAAAACTGTGGAAAAACTTGGCGATTGGCCGGTTACAAAATTTACAGTGCGTCGGCTTATTAACTTGTAAATCGTAGAGTCAAAAATAAATATATCGTATTGGAAGAGCCCATGTAGAATCATATTTACAAAAGGACATACTGCGTGTGGAGAGTCATAACATAGAAAACATATAAAATAACTGACGCTACAAAAAAAGATCGACGAAAATGAATACGCTAAGAAGAAAAAGAAAAAACTAACGTCCATAAACGTGTTAGAATAATACAAATCACTGATTATTATCTAGAACAGAAAATTATTCTCTCACTGTCTTTATGCCAAAGAGAAGCAAACGATTTTTCATCGCTCATACAGAACGCAAAAAGCACAAAAGCGTCAAGGAGTGCCTTATTTAATTTATATAATCCATATAAATATATAAAAAGTATAAAAAAAGACGAAAAAAGTCACTTTTTTCGTTTCGACCTTAATTTTCTTGTATTACTTTTTCTTCGTCTTCTGCTTTCTTCCTTAGAATTGAAAGACAATCGTCTACCTCTCTCTTATTCGCTTTATTTCAACGCATTTCGCACTCCCCCCTTTTTTCTTGTTTCTCTTTTAATAACTACATTTATCGATAATTATTGAGACGCTTCGTCGATTTCCACCGAGGAAACTGCTCGCACATATTTGTTCGTCGTGTCTAGACTAGAAAATTCGCCATCTCGAAATGTCCCCACAATGAAGAAGGCTGCAAAGTGGAATTTCAGCGGCTTATTCTTATTTCCGTCGTAAAAATCAATAAGAATGCAATGTATACTGATTTCAATTGGTCGTACAAAGTTCAATAAAACTTCAACTTGTAAAGAATGAATCCCACTTTGCAACGATAAATTGCTTTGAAAGTCGGTGGAAGCTCGAGAACAAGCGTTCAAGGACGACGACGACGCAGAAAATCTCCGGAAAATTTCGGAAAATTTTTGCGATATTAAATACTTATTAGTCACACTTGTTCTTAAGGTTTTAATTTATTTTTTGCTTACGCGACAATCAGCTATTGTTACAAATTAGCTTATTCCATATTATCAGTCGAGTTGCGATTTTGTGAAATTCGATTTCGATTTTTTTTTAGGTTTTCGTTTTTTCCGACAAATATACAAATTTTATAAGAAATTCATGTTTTTACATAAATTTTATGTAAAATGATTTTTTGTATAAAAACGATCTTCAGAATCTTGACTTATTTTTGCGTCGTCTCATTAAAATTTTCATGATTTAAAAGATTTTTTTATCTTTTGAACATTAAAAAACTAAAATAAATGTTTTGGTTTTTCTACTACGAAAGAGAAGTGAGTAAAATGCCTCAAACACGTACATCTTTAAAGTCGTGGCGGTCATTGTTAGTGAATGAACTGTATATCTTTAGAAAAGCAAAATGCATCATTGCGAAAAAGGTTAAAAATAACTTATTAGATGTCATTTTAATAATGCAATAAATGCGTTATTGATTGATTCAAAAGTATCAAATGTAGTTAAATGCAAAGTTCATTAAGACGTCAGCTAATCGATTTTTGACATTTTTCGCGGAATGTGATCACATTTGTGATAAGTGATAGTATACTAAAACATTAAAGACAGTTAATTTCAGCGTGCGGAATGTTAATGAGCGCCACGAATTTGCCGATAGAAAAAAGTAAAAAATTCCTGTACAAGTTTACAAGTAGGAAAGATCTAATCTTACAAGAAAGGCTTCAAAACCCCGACTAATCACATTTGAGAGCCTGTTAGATCGTTATTCTTTCGAAAATCCTTAACTTCGCCATTCAAAAATCAAATTACAATTTCCCTTTCTAAATTTTTAGAAGTTCCTTGATAAATCATAAACTTTTAAACGAAGCTTTAATAGTTTTAATTTTTTATATACATTTAATATTGTACAAAAAAATTGAAGCATATTCATTTTTCGTTTTGTAAACTTCATATTAACATTTTATCTAGGTCTTAAAAAAAAACTGAGTGTAGCTTGTTCATAATTTATTAAGTTAAGCTATGTAAAGTTTACAAATATTATATAAAATTGTAAGTCCGTATTTAAAGATAGGCTTTTTTAAAAATAGTTCACTCATAAATACAATAAATGCATTTTGAATGACAATTTCAAGGTTTTAATCCAGAAAGAACAATCTGGAATATGGTGCATGGCCCGCAAGTTGCTATATCAACTGAGTGAGTCTTTTTTTTACACATTTGTCGGCAGTGAGCATGAATTCTTTTATCTTATTAAATTTCGCATCGACAATGAGATTGTCTGTTTTATTGTGCGTGTTGCGCATTCCTACGTGCCCACTCATTTGATCCAACTAGATATTTTCATAAATCTCGAGTCGCTGAAAAATCACACGAGATACGAATTTATGAAGTTCTTGAAATTTCAGTCAATCCGATAAAATTTTAAAACTGCTTTTCTTTTTCAGGTAGTTCATTATTACTAACAATGTACATAATAATGAATCTATGCAAATAAATAATGAATTCAATAAAGGAATTCCGCTGGTTCTTCATGAATCCGTATCTCAGCCGGCGACATCCTTTTTTTTTATCTTAAATGCAACGAGCCCGCGTCCGTCTTTCTCGTGATACTATATATCAAGCTAGATTAACGTACTTACACACAAATGGCTGATATACATGGATATAACTACACTGTACTCGCGATTGCGTAATAAAAACTTGCATACACACGGGTGTGCTTGTCGATGATGCTTCGATTGAGCTATCTAGTCAAATCTCTCATGTATCGTGTCATTGGCTAGCTCGTCTCTTTCATATTTACCCATTTTGTGTCTCTTGCCTTTATCTTCTGTTCAATTCACTTTTTACAGCTAAAAGTAAACATAAATATAATTTGTTTATTTTTCTCAAAAATGCATCTTTCAGTTTTTCAATTAATTTTTAATAAAAAACATGATATTCCGATAATTAGTGATAAATAAATAATTTAAAGCTTTACCATCGACAATTTCTTGCTTAATTTTCTGAAATTCTTTGCGGACCTCCTTCATAAGTTCCGTTTTAAAAGCCTCCAGTTCTTGTGCAGTGATCGACGAACCATCGTTAACGCCGTTGACTTTTAGAAGAGTATCTTCAGATGCAGAGCCGAACCTCTTGCGGTGGGCCTTCGGTGATTCGGCGCCATTCGAGAATTTATTATTGCTAGCGCTATTTGAGATCGAGGAATTGCTCTTGTCCCAGGACTTCTTATCAGGTGAGCTTTCCGGTTCCTAAAGACAACATTTTTAAATAAAAAAAATAATCTACCTAATAATTTTAAAACATACTCATTTACACATATCATGATTACTATTAGAAAAATGTACTTAAAACTCCCATATTCACGATTTTCATCTTTTCTTACTTTTAATTGATTGAGAAAATTAATTGTAAAAAATTTAATTTACTATCGATTATTATTACTAAATTAAACAAGAAATTCTAAAATAGTTAATATTATAATTAGGCGTTAAATCAAATAGAAATAAAGAAAACTTACGGGTGTCTGGTCGGGCTGTTTCTTCTCCACAGCAGCTCGTCTACGAGCCAAGGTCTTGGCCATCTCGACCATCATAGCCGGTAAACCAGCGCCTCCAGCAGCGTTATCGACTGCGCCGCCGCTGTTACGGCCCAGAGTTCCATAGTTGCCGGCACCACTTCCGCTGCTGCTTGTGCTCGAGCCGCTGTTTTCTATCGACTGTGATTGCTGCTCATCCGAAATAAAAAGTAGGACATTTTAGATTGCGGCGAGTAGGAGTAAGTTCATTAGTATAATTACATATTACGATAAATGTAAAACAAACACGTCGTGTCACTGTCGGGTTGGAAAAGAAAAGAGAGATATGAAGTGCGATAAGAGGACCGAAGTTTGCTTTTGTATGATTGATTGAAGTATGAAAAATAATTTATACACACGAAAGGAAAATGAGGCGAACCTTTTGTGTTGCTCATTGCACAAAGGTATGCATGATTTAAATGAAAGGTACAAGGAAACTCATAAAAGAATCTTTAGAAATGTTAGATGTTACCTGCGACCTCCAAGTGTGCAAGCTGCGAAGAAGCTTTGGGGAATTCGTGAAATTTTCGTTTTCCCCAAGTTGTATTACGTACTCTGAAGGTATTTTTTATTTTTTAAACGAATGCAACACGAAGAAAATTCCACGAATCTCCAGAGTCTATAGTGAAATAAATATGGAACTGAATGTTTTAGTTATGTTAAAGTGGCAGATAATAGATATACGTAGAGAAAAAAAGCATAAATAACATTGTACTAAAATTGTTTTAAAAAAAATTTCAGAACGTGTAAGTAGTAAAGAGGCTAAATGAATTGTTAGTTCTGTTGAATAATGAGTACGAGAATAATGTGTTAAACTGGAATAAAGTAAATTGAATAAACAACAGGAGTGTTGCACTTGAATATATATTTTATAAAAAAAGGCAGTGAATGTTTAGAATAGCTCAAAGTTAGAAAAACAAAGTTATAAATACGTCATTATTAATTTTTAACACAATTTAAAACATAGATTGTTTTGAAACATATTTATAATTTTGATTTTCACACATTGAAAAAGATTGTAAACATTTAGTATAAGTTTGTAGAAAGTCGGTAGTTCATCAGTCTTCATGTACTTCATCTTAAACTGTAATATTTGTAAAGAAATATTATCATAGTTATATACTTTAATAGTCTTTGTTTGTTAAATGTTTTAAAGGCTAAGCGTATTATTGCAACGGACACCTTGCAGTTTTAGCGACCACACAAAGTGAGCGTGCAGCTATGAACTTTCCCAATACAACAAAGTGTCCGTTAGAACGATTTATTACTAAAACGCAAAAATGTCAGCTAAAAATCTAAGCAATCGACCGGTGGATGCTGTATATCGTGCAGCAATATCATCAAGATACCAACCTGCTTCTTTTTGAGCTTGGCGGCTTGCAGCGCAGCCGCGAGCGAGTTGACATCAGGTGCAGGCGGTCGATCATCCTGATTGCTACCAGCTGAGGGCGCGGGTGGCGGCGGTGGCGGCGGCGGCGCAGCCGCCTGCTGCATGGGCGGAGCCATAGGCGGTGGCGGCGGTGGCGCTGGACCGGCCGACGGCTGCTGCATCGGACCGCCCGGGATTACACTACCAACGGGAGCATAAGCGTTAACGTCAGCCTGCGAGGTGACGACGCCAGGCTGATGCGTCGCGTAGGCCTGATTGACGCTATTGGCGGGCGTGCCGTAGGGGTTGACGACGACGGGACTACCGGCCGGCTGGGGCTGCTGCGAGACGACCTGACCGTAAGGCCCCTGGCCCACGTACTGGGCGCCGCCGGCGTTCGGCAAAGTCGCGTATTGGCTGTTCAGGGAGGCGCGGCTGCCGTACTGATTGGCCGGGGCGTACTGCTGCACCTGGTACGGGGCCTGGGGCCCTACCTGCTGGGGCTGCTGCTGCACGACCACCGGCTGACCGGTCGTGCCGTAGATGCCGCCAACCCCCGCGGACGGCGACTGCTGTGACTGGGCCGACTGGCCGTACTGTTGGGCGATGGCTCCCGGGAAGTTCATCATCGCGGGCGGACAGGGTGGGGCGGGTGGCGCTGCGGGCGGCTGGGGCGGCGGAGCCGGAGGCATCTGCTGCTGCTGCATCGCGGGCTGCAACTGCTGCTGTGCCTGGGGCGCCGGCGCCGGTGGGGCCGAGGAAGTTCTGTGGTGGCCAGACTGCTGTTGCTGCTGCTGTTGCTGTTGTTGCTGTTGATTTACAGCGTTGGGTGGACAGCTAGGCGATATTGCGTTGAGACCGTTGCTCGCTGCTGAAAAAATTAAAAGTACATTAATATTTTAGTTAAATTGGGAATTTGAATGTTTCTTGTATTAACAGAATGAGTGAAATTTGTGAGTGCGTTTTTATGTATGTTTCTATTATTGAGATGCATGTGCGACTCGCACACTCGTTAAAGCAACTAAAACGCATACGCATCTCAACTGGCCTTACAGTTTTAAATAGAATTCAAACCACTGGAACCGGGGTGAGGCACATAAACAATTTTTTCTCTAGAAAAAAAGTCAGATATGTAGCCTGAATTCAAACCTAGGACTTCCGTTCAGAAGGGCGAGCACTTACCCACGAACCACCGGGGCTCGATAAAAGTTGATATAATAATCAAAATTTTTCATTCAAATACGACTCAAAACTTTTTTAATAAATTCAAAGCAATAGATAAAACATAAAATGTTAAAAATTAAAAAAATTTATTGAAAAAATTTTGAAAATCTCTTACAAACATTTGCATTTTTCTACTTTTTTTTAACTACTAAAATAACTATTGGAAATCACACTTCAATATAAATCAAAAGTTGCACTTCATCTAGAAAAAAGTTCCATTCGTTAAATAGAAAAAAGGATTGGTGGTTTTCTCAGTATTCGTGGCATACATTTTATTTTTTCGCGGCTCAGTGACAAGTAGTGTAACAATGCGAAAAACTCGTAAAAATTGTATGTAGAAAGCATGCAGATAATATGCAAGGTGTGCGCAGAGTTATCAATACTTTTCTGGGTCATGTCATAAAACCGAGAGACCATTTTAAAACACTTTTCAAATGGAAAACTCGCACTCCCGATTCAATTCTCTTTCTCTCTCTTTCTGTCACTTATTCTCTAATAGGTACTAACCTTGATTTTGTTGAGACATTCTACGCTCCTGAATTATAGCGACGTCTTCTCTCGTCATAGTCCTGCACACACAAGACAAGCAATTATAAGTTTATCGATTTTCAATGGCAATATTTTTTCGATTACAGATTTAATGGAATTGCTTTTATCTGCAAATAGGAAATTTTACAAGGTTGTGCTTGCTTTAAAATAATTTTTATTGTTCGTTTAAGATCTTTTTTGTTTCATAAAATCGAAAATATTTTTTTGATAAGTTTAAAATTACTTTCTTCTATTTTCTATAGAGGATATTATTTTTCTTTATTGGTTACACTCAATATACAGGTCAACGATTCACGTTTGTATTATAGATCTGAAAAACTTTCTATAAAATTAAAAGTATTTATAAATATATTATTCCTTAATTAAGCACTGAAGTATTAGAAATTAAATTTGTATTTTTAAACTTCAACTAGATTATATATTAGTTATTTGAAAATACAAATGTGATCATTTTGAACGCTACGAAATTATTCTGTTTCTCAAAAACAATTCTTTGAAAAATTAAAGATTCGAAACGTAATCCCATCGCATTCGAGAATCCAGGTCGGTTAACAGAAAATAAGGAAAAATCTCGGAATCCCATAAGTGCGCTTAATCTCCATCTCTAAATCAAACTTTCATCTGGATTTCCTCGAATTGAGCCTTCTAAAGTACATCGAGTGTCGCGTCAAAAAATTTCCACAATTCTTAAAATTGAAAACTAATTTCTTTATAGCATAAATGTTTACACTATAAACATAAAACCATATCCCATACACTCTCTAAAGTTGAAATAGTGCAAAATGCTCCACTACATAAAAAAAGTGGAATTCCCACTAACAAATAGTAAAAAAATTCACGATTATTTAATTCACTAAATAATCGTGAA
>JAPYZA010005668.1:0-35147 GCA_030522685.1 Eupelmus azureus | reverse complement strand
AAATCATCCCGTCCAATCCCGGCCACGTCGTAAAAAGCCCGCCAACAATACGCGAAACTCCCGAGCCGGCGCCGCTTGACCGCGACAAAAGCTCATTAGAGCTAATTGAAAAGGCCCCGGCTAATTTGCGCGCGCGCAAGATTTTCCGCGTACTGCTCCAACTTGCGCGCATCCGACTGTTCGCCCAAGAGTCGCTGGTCGCAAATCTGCCTCCTCGTCTTCGGGCAAAAGTACCGTTAACACGCATAGAACCGGCCTCGTATGCTTCCGTGTGTGTATATGCTTAGGCACCGGCTCGAGGTTAACGTCGATCGGGGGAGGGCTACGGGCAGGCTTGCGCGCGTAACGATATTTTGTAATAACTGCGGCGCGCAACGAGATTACGGGCGCTCAATTAAGGGGTGTATGGGCTATATAGCTAGCCGGCAGTCTGTGGAACGTGAGCGCTCGCTCCGGGGGTTGCGTTCGTGTCGACGTATAAGTAAGTAAAGGTAAAAGGCAAAGTGTACGCGCGTGCAGCTGGGGTAATGGAAAAAGCGCGCGAGCGCCTGGTCATCGATTGTTGGCTAAAGGACACACGCACGCTGGCCCTTTTTTCTCACGTGTGTATGCGTTGCGACAGATTTTTCATGGATGATGCAGAAGCGTTTAAGGAAGAAGGAGGGAGGGGGGACGATTGGCCGCGCAATTTTTCGAAGGGACGAGCAGCTGACGAAGCAGAGAGAGCGAGCTTCGGCTTTTTAAACACCTTAAGGGGCGCAGATGCCATAGGCGCGTGACAATCGACGATCGTCGATTGTCTAGGAAGAATCTCGCTCCGGCGGGGGCATCTGCCTTCGAGGCGTGGAGGGGAGGGGGAGAGTTGGAAGTTTTTAACAGCGTTTTGCGAGAGAGCGCGCGCGACTCTCGATATCTCTCGCTCGGCGATTCTCACTCGGATTAGTGGCCCCCGAGCTAATTTATCGCGACGCCGCCACCGCCGCTGCTCCGAAAAGAGAGAGGAAGTTCTAATAATATCCTAATTCACGTGGCGAAGTGCTCGGCGCCGGACGACCAAGTGGGCCTGGAGAGAAAGAGAGCCTCGGGAACGAAACAGGTGTTGTGCTGATTGATTGGGACTGGCTAGGTTCGTGCGTTTAATGGAGAACATAACCTTAAATTCAGATGTCAGTGGTACGTTAATTTCTTGGCCCGCGGGGGGAAATTAGCAGACGAAAAATTTTACGCATGCCCACGTGTGATTTCTTTCTTTTTTTTTTAAGAATAAAATCGAGACCTAATTCGATCGAATAAAATTCCAATTTTTCCAAAACTCACGATTAGTATCAAAATTTATGAATGAACGCGCAAACCGTAACTGATATTCCGTTAAAAATGTAAAGTAGAAACCGAAATTTTGAAGAAAAAAAAGCATCCGAGCCAAGCATCGGCGCGTATATACAGCAGAAAACTAATCTCGAAGATTAAAATTTCTGTAAAGCACTCGTTCCAAAGTATCTTATCGTAAATTTTTTTCTCCCGGCAGAGCAATGTGCCGCGGGCCGCGGCCGACTAATTCCCACACGGAACGCGCTAGGCACTCACACTCCCGGCCGCAGCCGGCTGCCATATACGTGTATAGTGTAAAAACTCTCGTGGTGTAAATGGCTCGAATGTATCGTCTCTCTCATTTCGCCCGTTTAATTTTAAGGTTATGTTATCCGTTTGAGAGCCGGAGGTGCGTCGCGACGTCGGCCAGGTAATTGTTTCCTCGTCGTCCTCATCTGGCTGAGCTAATCGCTCGGCGAGTTGAAAATTTCGGTTAGAAGCTCAGGGGCCTATATGTATACAGCGAGCTCGCGGTGTTCGTTATCGCGACTGCATGCCGATCTTTGGATGTTTTTCGCGAAGCCGTGTATATACATGTATATAGAGGCGAGAGTGTAGAAAGAAGGCGCAGGCGCTCGCGTAGAGGCAGACTTCGGGAGTTCGGGGCGAGACTTCGGGGAAAAGCGAGGACTCCCGGGAGTGTGTATAAAGAGAGAGAGAGAGAGAGAGAGAGTAGTAGAGTTCTCTAGAGCGTGTGCGAGATTTAGGCGGCGATAAGGAGCAGAGCGAGCTTTGAAATGTGCACGAGGCTTCGACGACTAGCTCGACGGGTATACTGCGGGTGCGCGCATATATGCAGAGAGAGAGCGAGCGGTATCGTTCCATATAGATAAACAAAAAACACCGCCGCCGCAGATATCGACTTCCGTTTCTTGGACGCCCCCGAAGTCGTCTCTCTTTCCCCGCGTGCGCGTTCCTGCCTCTTCTTTTTTCGCGCGCACTCTCTCTCTCACTCTCTTTTTTTGGTGTACGCACTACACACAGGCAAAGAGTCGTCCTGCTCTCGCGTACAGGTACCCCCGGGTGTGTGCGCGAGCGCGCGCGCTCTCGGCAGAAAGAAAAGACCTTTTGAAAACCGGTAACTTTAGAGAAGGAAGAGAGACGAGAGAGCGCTGAGAATGCGAGAGGGGGCCTCCTCGCTCGCTCGCGGAGCGAGAGAGAGCGATTATGCGAGAGAGAGAGAGAGAGAGAGTGAGAAAGAAAGAGAGCCCTGATCTTCTTTCTTCCCTTCGGAATGCTGCGCTGCCGAAAGTCCTGCTGCTGCCGCTGCAGCCAGAGAGGGAGAAAGACGGAGCTGCGGCTCACGCCCTTCGACGGGACGCCATTGCGCGGCTTCTCTCTCTCTCTCTCTCTCTCTCTCTCTCTCCCTTTTGCCCTATGCGAGATTTACGATTAGGCCGCAATTTCGGCCCCGGAGAAAGCTCGGACGCGGATGCTCGCGCGTTCGCTCTCCCGGCCCTGCGATATGAGACTCCAAATGTTTTCGCTCTCGCCCCAGCATATATGTATGCCCGCTACTCTGGACTTCCTGTTTTTCTCCATTCTGTATATACAGTACATATTTGTTTATTTGCCTAACGGCCCGCTTCGTAGCTTACGATAAACTTTTCATTTCTCTAATAAGTAAGCTCGACGGGCTTGAACGTCAGCTCCTCTGCCTCGCCTATCAATTAAAGGGCCTTGTACTTTGTTTTTGCAGACGCTCGCACAGCCAGTACGATGCCACGTGTGAAGAGGCAAGTGATGCTGGAGGATCTCGCCAGGCCTGTCACGCCTGACATGGTGGAGACGAAATTAGGTAAATGAAATCTCGCCAAGCCGCGCTCCTCGCCCTCATTTTAATCAATTTATCGTCCTTCGCTTTATTTTTAACTTGTATTGACTCTCACGTGAGTCAATTCCACTTCTGGCCGCTCACTTTTTTAAAGCTCGGTTTCTTTTAACAACAAAATTTCGTCGATTATTTTTTTTAATTTACCTTTATCATTGAATTTTGCGTGACTAATCCCTACCTTCTTTTTTATCAACAGTGAAACCAGAATTCGTCGACTGCGATGGATTGCCATATGACGAGGTACAAGCACAGAAAATTGCGGAGGAGACGCCAAGTCCCCATCTGCAGGACCATCAGTATGGTCAGACCCCTTGTTACCAGGTGACGAGGAGACCCACACAGCCACCTCCCCGAGCCGAGGTAAATATTTATCAGCATGCCTTCTATTTCTTCGGCTGTACGTAAGTCGTAATGTTTAGCATAATCTTATGCAAACTTTTGTATGAAAGCCCTCTTGTTTTTTTTTCTGACTCAAAAGTTCTTTTGTTGAAATCTTTAGTTTAAATTGCACCTTTCAACATTTCTTCGAAGCGTTTTTACGGCAGCTTTTTTAAATCTAAGTTTGAAATGTTGTTTCCGTTGTTTCAATGTTAACATTTGTTTTAATTTAAATAGATCAATATATTAATTTTATCCTGATTTTTAAATGACTGTTTATTTTTATTTTTTCAAAGATTTCGGTTCAGGCAGTCAAAAGAAGACTGAACTTGGAAGTTGGGCCAAGTCAATCCACCTTCAAAGCTCCAAGAGGCAAACGCAGAAAATCGGGTTCAAATTCACTTACAGGTCACACTCCCACAAAAAGTAAGTGATATTTTTCGTATTACAGATTAAGGCTGAATAAGTGTTTACCACAAAAAAGGACATTCTAAATATGTATCGTAAATGCGGAAATGTTTTGGTAAACCGCATTTTTGGTAAAGACATAAAAGCGGAATATTAAATATTATTCTAAACTACTGATACAACAGTTTTAATATATTTTATATTTACTGAACTCAAGTACTAACAATTTATATAAACAACTTATTCCAAGTTTTCAGTTGATTTTTTAATAAAAATTTTAGCATAGAATTTAGTTTGAAATCTTTATATATGTTTTTTTCTTCCTTTGTTAAATATTAAATTCGTAACTAATGTATTTAGTTTGAAGATTCTGAAATCTATGTAGAATTTTTATATCTTACAGTATCTTTCTCAATTAGGAATTTTCTATAAAAAAAAAAAATTATTACGAAAATCGACGATGTGAAAGTAAAGTAAAATGTCAGTTTTTTTATAGTTAAATCTTTTAACGAATACTGCAATCAATAGGTATTCTTTTATTCAGAATTTTTAAGTATTCTTTTTCGGGAGCTTTTTGGTAATACTTTCTTTATAAATCGCGAGATTATCTAGTTATTGCAGAGTCGCAAATTAAAGTAATATCCATGTCGAACACATTTATATATGCAAGTTTAGTCAGAAATCTCACAATTTTTTGGAAGATCCTGAATGAATATTTATTAATTTAACAGCATCCTTATTTTAAGCTTAATTTTTTTAATTATAGGTAAAACTGTGGAAAGGACGCGATATGACACGTCTTTAAGTTTACTTACCAAAAAATTCCTCAATCTAGTGGAAGACAGTAACGATGGCGTAGTAGACTTAAATGTGGCATCAGAAAAACTCGAAGTTCAAAAACGTCGTATTTACGATATTACAAACGTTTTAGAAGGAATAGGAATTTTGGAGAAAAAAAGTAAAAATAATATCCAATGGAAGTAAGTCCTACTTTGACAGCATATGAATCATTTAATTCTACAACACCTATTAAAAATATTTTTCACGTAAAATAGGGGTAGCTGTCTCCCTAGCAATCAGAGTGATATAGTTGATTTGCGAAGGGAAATAGCAGATTTGGAGGCAAAAGAGAATGCTCTAGACAGGCTGATTCATGGAGCACAGAAAGAGCTTAATGAATTCACCGCTGACAGAACATACGCTTACGTGACGTATCACGACTTACGCTCAGTGGCCGCATACAAAGATCAGTCTATAATGGCTGTAAAAGCGCCACCCGAAGCCACTCTACACGTTCCTCAACCAATTAACAATTTCGGTCAACCCAAGGTTCGTACGACCTTCTTTTCTTGTTTACCACAAAAAACTTATTTTTGTGTAGTTCATATATTCAAAGAATTCCAGAGTTTGGTAGTCCATTAAAATATTGTAGGTTTGTAAATTGGGTTTTAAAAATTTTCATTTTATTTTATTTTATATTATTTCAAGAAATAAATGTTATAAAAATTACTCAAGGTTTATAAGCAATAAAATACAATATCGTTAAACATTTTATTATGTCATATTTGTTCAGCTTCAAATACACATGAGGTCTACGCACGGTGAAATAGAAGTGTTCCTGTGTCCCGAGGATCCAGGCGTTAAGGCACCTTTGACTACAGGATATACGACGACAACGGCTTCTTCAACTAAGACAACGACTGCGATAGCAGCGACACAATCTCGAGTAACAAAACCTTCAAACGTATCATCTCTGCCCGCGGAATTCTTAATTCATAATGGTGGCGATGTGAAGGTGGAGCCAGTACCTACGACGGAAAACTGCTTAACATCCCAACAAACCATGCTTTCAGCACTTGCCTCAGCAGGAATGCGAGATGCACTTCTTTGCGAATCTGATGATTTCGGAATCATGGGAGGAGGCAAACTTCAATTACAGACCGAAGATCAACACATGTCTTCAGGTAATAAAATATTTTTAATTTTTTCTAGGTAACTATGTATTTACAAAATACGATTCAGTATAGTAAATTTTTTGAAAATAGTTATTTTCGAGTAGTATAAAATTGAATAACTTCTCAAAACTGTTACTATCATAGTCAGGTTTTTTGACGTTATCAGCTATAACCAATGGTTTCCACGAAGATAGAATAGCCACTCCCTGCCGGAACTCTGACTGTGACTTGTGTAGTCATTATTAGTCACATCACAGGCAGAGTTCTAGTTAGGTAATGGTTCATAACATCAATGCATAAAAGCAAGGAAAGGAATATTGCTTTATAAATGTATTTTAAATATACTGGATAAAACGAGGCAATTTTTTTGTTCTTTATATTAAATACTTTAATTACTATGTCATAAGTATTTTGTAATTATAAAATAGTAATAATTGTGTATTTTTTAATTTCAGACTTGAGCATTCTTGACTTTGGAGAATCACTACTTTCACTGGAGCCACCGCTTTCAGAAAGCGATTACTCGTTTTCATTGGGTACAGACGAAGGCCTCTCAGATCTCTTCGATTTACAATTTTAATTCGCCGGCATTGCAAAGACAATATTTGCATCGATTATTTTATTAAGTTGGGTTCGTGTCCGTGGGGAGTTTATTTAGCCCTTCGTGAAACGCAACTTTGTACTTAGTGGTACCTGTCGTAGACTCAATAGAGTCATTGTCGTTAATCTGTTTTCTTCACAATTTCATCAAACATCAAGGAAGGCACTCGAGACTCTGTTCGATTCACATTTTCAAAGTTGAATAAAAAACAGTAAATGTCAGAGTACACATATCATACGTTGGCAGAATAATGTACCAGTTTTTGGGTCTTTAGTTTACCGTAATGGGAAGCAACAGTTATTAATTAATTACGGGACTAAATGTAAGCCTTCGTAATGCAGCGAACGACGCCTAGGGCTATTTCCGTGCAATTTAGATTTGTGTATAATAGTGCGACTAAAGGTTGCTCACGTGTCTGAAATAATACGAGCATGATGGAATGCAAGAAGCGAGACTGCTAGAATATACGATTCTAGATTATATACTATACTTTTTTTGCGTGGATCAAGAATTTGCAAAGCATCTTAGATCTGAATTGTAATATATTATTTTGTTTAATGTTCGCGCCTAAGTTCATAATATGGACGCACTGGATCTAAGACTTTGTAATGCAAATCGAACTTTGCAGACTTACACGAAGAAGCTACGCTCTGAGCTATTAATGGTCTCTAATTTTTTTTTCTTGAGAGGGTATATACGTGAACGTGTGTTAATAAGAACGCATGTGTATTAGAATATTTGAATGAGTGTGTGAATAAATGGTTGATTAAAAAAATAAATCAATCAAATTAAATTCACCTTTAATAGATTTTTGTATAATTACTTTTCGTGGTTCGTTTTGTACCCATGTACCTTGCTTAGCACTTACATAAGAAAAATATATAAAAGTACCTTAATTACGTTGACTGATTATTGTCCAGCGTTAATGTTCAAAGCTCATCACATATTTGAAAAACAAAACTCGAGTGTCGAAACTAGGAAGTGGCGCAGAAGCAACAAAGATCCTTATATCGTCAAGTATAAACGCATATTTAATATCATAACGATTGTCTAAGATTTATTCAGGACACAATGTCATTCTGAACCTGATTAAGGGGTTTTCTAAGGAAAATTTAATTTTCACTTATCAACTTATCAAAGATCTTTATCAAGCCCTCACAATAGAAACTAGTATTACCATTTTAATATTCTGCTATGATTATTATATTCATTTAGAATGATTGACTTTTTTATCAAAAGTTTATTTTATATTTCGAGCTAATATTTTATACTACTTTTGCATGAATAATCATTATATACTACATGTCTCAAATCGAAGTAATTTTCCTTAGGGACCCCTTAAGGATGTACTCTAATGTACAAATTAGTGTACGCCCAAAGCCATAGTGCCTACATTATATTGATCACACTTTTCTGCAATTGTAAATACTTTGTATACCTACATATGTATAATTGTAAGGACGTAACGGTACCAACGGACAAAAAGATACTACTGTTAACTCAGTACGCTTATCATAAAATGTATCAAATGATTAGTTATTTTTAATTCTCAACATTATTATTGCTATGAATATTATTATTAATATTATTATATTATATTATGATTATTAATGATTATTATTAAATCATTAAACGAGAGAATGTTAGTTTATGTAGTTACTTATAATCTATTCATTTGAAGAGAAGATCTTCATTTTTGATCATCCGACGCTGCTTCGACATAGTTCTTTGAGTAACGGTTCATGTGTTCAAAATAAAAACGAAAATAACGCCTGTCGAATTAAGTTTTTATTCAAAAATGTAGATCAAGCTCCCAATAAATTGTACACCTATTTACTCACATAGTAGAACTTTGTGCAAATAAACAAAACTTAAAATGGTTTTCTTTTTGTATTAAAAATACTGCACAATATAGCTACTAAAAAAATTTTTGTATTATAAATAATTAATCTTTTTTTTTTCATATCTTTATGAAATATCAATTAAGTTTGGATATTCAATAAAAAATTGTATATTAGAAACGTGTTTCGTTAATTTGCACAAAGCTTATACTTTAAAAAACTGTACGTTGTCAGCGATAAGTAGAATTATATGTATGTAGTTCTGTTCTTTTTCTTATTTTTTTAATGAATTAAAATTCGAAAGAAAGCGCGCATTAAAAAATTTTTCGTTAAAGTGCATTATAGTGAGAACATGTATGATATTTTCTATTCAATGTTACATAATCGCGCTATTGATGCATAACTCCTTGTTTTATTTAACAAAGAAAAAAGAATAACAAAGAATATGTCCTACAATTGTTTTTAACAGTATGCAGTTAGTCGGTAATGCAAAATATCTGGACGGACCGCGACGTTTCCGTCCGACGCTGTTTTTTTATAGATCCTTTTTTATTCTACAAGAATCACAGCTAGTTTCGCCGCAGAAATTGTCACTGAGGTTCAAAATTTTGCCGGCATAGCGAATGGAGGCAACAAATATCCCAGTTCAATTTCTATATTTCATCGAGTATTTTGTTTTTTTTTTATCTTTGTTTTTCACTTCTAATTGTAAATTTTACTCTTTGAAAGTCAAATACTTCAAACGAAATTTCTCGTAGCGAAACTAGCGGTAAAAACGAGCGAAAACGAATAGTGTAAACTAAGTGAGGATCAAGAGATTGCGAATGCTATTTGTTGAATTTTGGATAAAGTAAACGTTTAGAAGGGAGAAATTTTTTTTGTTTATCGCGCGCAAGTTCTCCCTGTTCAACGTTCTTGGTTTCTAGAACTTACGAGAATCGGAGCACTGGGCGACTATGCGAATGTCAAGAGCTTTTGCAGTGACAATTGACTCGTAGTTCTGTAAATAAAAAGAAAAAAAAAGTAAGAGAATGCCAGAATATGAAAAATATTATAAAATATAATCTTGTGTAACGGGATGAAAACAGGCTTTATCATTTTATAAAATCATAATTCCTTAAAATACATTATTCATGAATGTATTAAATTATGCCATCTAAAATTCGTGCGATTTTTAATCCATTGGAGTTTGCAGTAACCAAAAGAAATATTGTATGTACATTTTATTCCAACAAACTTTGCAATAAAAAATGTCGGGAATTTAATTTGTACTTTATTCACATTTATTATTTAATTTAATTTACAAATATAATTTTTGATTATTCAATATTGAAACAATTTACCTATTGTTTTTAATGCATATTTAATACTTTAAATACTTGTATATTATTATAGTTAATATTTTTTTAGTAATATAAAAATTTTGTAAAAACATATTTTTTAATGATGTATTTTCAATAATAATTTTATTAATTTTGAATCATTATATTACTTAAAATTTTATTTTGTTTATTATCAACATTAAAACAAATTTTATTATAGATATCATTAATAGAAAAAACATTTTCATATAGATTATTTATTTTATATAGATCTTTTATTTTATTTAAAAGGTTTTATTATTTAATTAAATAACAAAGATAAATTGTTCAGATAAAGTGTTTATTTTGTAACTTTGAAATAATAGCAAATAGGTAAAATATCTACGCTAGGAATAGCAATTGAAGAGTTAAATACACAGGTTATTTCTCGTGTCTCTGAACATAATTAAAAAACACTTGGTACGGGATTTCCGACAAGATAATCTATCTAAATCCAACTGTGCACCAAGTTGCTTAAGTTAATTATATTCTGCATAATTCCGTGGTCTTCAAGAAATTTTTTCTATAATAGTCTGCTTAAATATTACGAATTTAGAAGTAAAATTCTCTTTGAATCATGGAAAGAAATGTTTCAAATAAAAATTACATGTCGAATCTAAAATTGTTCACTGATCTAAAATGTTAGTTACCAAACAAATTTTAAATCTTAGTTATAGATAAATTAATAAATGATCATAAACTAATAGCTTATTCAAATCCACGTTAATTATTCCTTGCATTAATTATTTCGTCATTTTTTAATTGTAAAAAGAAATCTTATAAGCGCGTTGACGTTTAACTAAAAGAAAAGGTTGACGATTAGATATACTTATTTATAAAATTAAAAATTGAACAAACAAGAAAGTCTTAGTAATTTTTAATAACCGTATAAGATTTGAACATCGATCGCCTTAATGTATTCAAAAATGTTTTACAAACTACCACTTTAAATATTAAAATCCGTTAATAAACAAAAATTTTTAAGTCATTCAATACTTAGTAAACAACATTTTTATTTTTCATTTCTTTATTAATTACTGCTAATAATACACTATACAATGATAGAATAAAAATTAAATTCAAATGTATTTAAAGAATTATATATTTAAGGGTTATTTGTTTGAGAAAAATCGCCCAAGAGAAAGATACTCCAAAAAATTTACTGTTTTCTCAACGAATGTAGTACTTTATTCCCTACTTAACTTATTAAAAGTTTATTAACAATTTAATTAAGATAAAATGAAATAAAATTTAAAATTAAGAAATATTTAAAAAGTTACAAAAATTCAAAGACGAAACTAAAATAATTTATCTACAAGGTCGAAAGAAAAAAGTTTTTGAAAATAATACGCCGCATCGTGCTCACTTTTTAAACAAGAGACAATGACAGTTGAGTTGAAAATAATAGTATATTAAGTACCTTGGGAGGTAAAGAATTGGTGGGTCCATAGCACGTGTATAGATTGACTCAGGTGGCAAACATGTGCTATTATTAATTTATATTAATTTAAAATTAAATTTTAAATTTTTGAATTTTAATAATTACGAGTATTAAAATATCTAAGCAGATTATGTAAACGAAAAAGTTACTGAAAGCCAATTTGTCTATATGATATATTTGCTACATCTATACCTAAACTTGAGTAATGGGTGGCTAAATGATCTCCAACCTACAGAAACATCATTTTTCATAGTTATTTTCTTCTCATGAATTCATATATAAAAATAACATTTGAATAAATAATAAAATTAAAATGATTTTTTCTCACTAGAGCACAATGTATAAAATTGATTTAATGATTTATATATCGCAATTAAAATAAATGACTGGCAATGGGGGAGAGTGTGTCTAAGTAGCACATTTATTGGTTTCTATTTGTTTAATTTTTAAAGAAATAGAATAAAAGACTTTGAACTAATGAAATTTAACTTAACATACTCATATAGTCATGAAAATTTTAAGAAAATGTTTTGTCCATCCCATAATTTATTTTTTGATACTCCGTGCGCAAAGCTCGATTTCGCGCACGCTCGAACAACAATCTCGCTTTGTGCACGTCGTATCAAAAAATAGAGCGAGGAAGTGATTTCAACCTCCTGTGGCCTTTTCACCCTCGCTTCGCTCGGGCGCAAACGTCCACACGAGGCTGAAATCACTTTCTCGCACTAGTATCGAAATGTACTATTTTAGATTAATAAAATTTTTTTCATAAATTCTTTGAAAATATGAGTGGGTAAAATATGATAATGCATTTAAAGTACAAACAATTTATATATTATAGCTCTTTTCATATGTTGAAGCCAAGATTAAAACCTTTGAAATAAACAAAAATTAAAAAAAACTTATATCGTTAAATTTTAAATATTAATTGAAGGTAATCAAACAATTTTGCCTTCTTGTTATGATTATAAGCTACTTTTATGAATTTTTTTTTTTATCTATATAACTTTTTTGTAGAAATGAGCTTTATTAACTATTTAATGAAAAATTCAGTTTTGAGGTAAATCTATTAAAAATATTGCATAACATATTTTCGATTTGAAGAAAACATTCACAGTTAAAAATTTTTCATCATTTTGTTCGTATTTGACGAAAACTGTATGTAAGTTTGTTCGTATTTGACGAAAAGGAAATCGTTATGAAAATTTTGCGCATATTTGACGAAAAATAATTGTTCTTTATATGCTCTTATTATATACATATTTGCGAAAATTTTACGTCAATTTTAATTAATTACAAAATACGAAATATTTTTAACTGTGTTCTTATAAGTATACCTCATGGGCAACTATTCTGAAAATTAAAATATTTAATTAAATTTTTAAGCTTTTCATGTTCATGTGGCAGCAAAAGGTACTATTGTTAATTAATCAATTTTTAAAAAACATTACTTATGAAATAAATAATTATGAGCTCACAAATGAGGTATGGCTTGGAAAAATGGCACTTTGGCCAGAAATTAAAAGACACAAGTACAAGTATACTTCAAAGCATAATATGCTTAAATAATGAAGTTGTTTAGATAAATGTAGTTTTGGTATTTGAAAAAGTATCATGCACTTCTTCGGAAAAGTATTTAATAGTTATTTCAAATTTATTTTTAATAGGTATTTAAAAGTTATTTTATAAAATACATGATTCTTAAAGTACTTTTTTACAAGTGGTTTGTATTTGACTTAAATATTTAAAGTAGTTTTTTGCAAGTACTTTGTAAAAAGCTAAATGGTAATAGTGCCTAAAATACTTGTTCACAATTACACGCGGAAGAAAAAACAAAATTCCTAAGGTAGAAGAAGTACCTTTTACTTAAAGTTTTTTTTTTATTAATTTTACTTAAAGTACTTCTACTTCTCCATAAGTACAACATAAGAATATTAGTTGGATATGTCATCTGTTGCCTATAATTGATACGACATTCATTTATACACAATTAAAAAAAAAAATTCGAATCGCAAACTGAAAATTCTCTCGCTTCAACTGCAACTTCATACCAATGCGCCAATTTCGTCGATCAAACAGAGCGAAGGCTATATAGTGCGCGTCGGGGGGGCATTTTAGTTGCATGAGCGGACCGAACTGGAGCCGCGCGGGACCGTTCCTAGTACACTAGGACACTCGTCTAGTGTATTTTTGCTACCAAGCCCGCGCCGCCAATCAGCCAATGAGAAGGAGAGGAGAGAGAGAGAGAGGGACGAAAAACGAAAGACAGGCGCTGCCGAGGCTGGCGAAAAACAAAACAAGGCGCTAACGAGGGCCCAGAAAGTCGGGCTCCCGTGAATCTAACCTCACTTTTCTCTCTTCGCCGCGCGTCCAGTTCTCCTGCCTATACCAGCCATCCATCTCTCTCTCACTCGTCATTGCATCTTTCGTTATTTTTGCATCGCGGAGTTGCCGGACTTTCTCGAGAATATATAGCGCGCGCGCTCTGGCGAGACCGAGACGCGCGCCTCGCCAAATCGATCCTCGAGCGCCTGTCAGTGCCTGTAAATATCTAGAATAAGCGGAACCGTTAATAAACAATTCGGCGGACGCGTCACTTCTGTCCTCTGCGTCTTTCCCAATTCCGATCTTGATGCATAAGTTGCCTGCAGACGGCGTCTAACCTTCGCCAGATAGCCGCGAGTGACACACCAACACAGTGACGAGCACGCTCACGTATATACACACCAGGTGAACTGCGCGTGCGAGCGAGAGAGGGAATAGCCAGCTCCCCTCCGCTTGCGAAGAGAGCCCTGTGTTTTCCGGATCATCCGAATATATATCGCGAGTGCGCGCTGATCGGCGCTCTTTTTTCGCCGCCGCGTGTCTGTGTGTAAGTGTGTATCCGTGCAAAGTCGCGCGTTCTTTACGTGAGTGCGGCCGAAAGAGAGGGAGAAACACACACGCAGAGAGCTCTAATATAGCAATGTGCTGGTAGCAGCGCGCGCGCTCGTAGCTTGCCGAAGAAGAAGAAGAAGGAGGCGAAGTAAGAGAGAGAGAGAGAAGAGAGTCACAGCGAAAACGCGTCATGCGTAGTCGGGCAGCTACGTGAAGGTGGCCAAAGAGGAAAGCCAGTGTACTGTACTACGGTCAGAGAGAGACTCTGCTGCGCAAGGCAGCCGCCTGTGCCTGCCCCCGCGCGTGCAACTCTGACTCGACTAGCTAGCAGCTCTCTGTGCGCGTGCGTGCGTGCGTGCGTGCCCGCCTCTGTCTCTGTGTGTATGTGTGTGTATATTACATCCGCAGCCGGTTTCTCTCTCTGTCGCGCTCCTGGCTCTCGAGAGAGCGCAGAGGTAACCTAACCGAAGAGAGTAGCGTGTAACGACGACGACGACGACGACGACGAAGACGACGACGACGAGGGGCTTAGGACCGCGCGCGAGCAACCGACACGTCTAGCTGGCCGCCTCCCCCCCACCCTCGACAACGAGAAAATCCGGCTTCTGTGCTCTCTCTGCGACTGCCGTCGACGAGGCGCTAGCTGTGCACGAGGCAGCGCGCAGGATACACACATATACACCCTCCTCGCGCGCGTTCGCTCGCTCTGACCTTTTTCGCTGCCGAGTCGCGCTTTCTTTCTTGTGTGCGTGCGCGCCCAAGTGCGTTTGTGTCTCTGTGTGTTGTTTCACCTTGTGTGTGCGTGCCCCCGCGCGCCAGAGTAAGAGAGAGAGGGAGAGAGAGAGAGAGAGAGAGAACCCGCACACGGCTTTGATCAGTTCTTCGCCCTGGCAGTAGCGGCGGCCCCGGTCATAGCAGAGACAGGATGAAGTGGTTAGGCGCGGGTAGCGCCGGAGCTGGAGGCGAGCCGGCGCCCCCCATGCAGCTCCACCATCCGTCCGCCAATGGACATCTACCCACGGTGAGTCTCCTATAAAGCCGCCTTTTGTACTGCTTCCATCGAAGCTTGTTCGTTCTCGCCACCAAGCTATCAAACCATGCCGTTGCTTCAGCGAGTCGCTAATCTTATTCTGGAGAATGCTCGAGGTATTCGTTGCAAGAGAGGTTCTAGCCTTAAATTATACATAAATCTTGCTGATCGCGGCCGAATCCCGAGTTCCATGGAAAAACCTCCATAGGTCCCTTGGAAAGGTTGCTCCGCAATGTCCATGGGCTATTCGCAAGGTTTTTTGTGCAGCGTCTACTCCACTTCTTTTGTTACTTATATATTCTTATCCTGGGCGCGATCACTCTTAACTCATGCTGAGTTTTGTTATCTACATAACACTTTGGTCTTTCGCTATCAGATTCCACTTTGCGAGCATTGCAAATTACTAGATTGAAGCAACTTAGGTGTTAAGTAATGGCTGAAGCATAAAACTGTCAAATGTCATTTCCTCCTTTAATGACATCGAATGCTTCATCGATTCATGCTATTCAATGTCACAGTACAATGAAAAATGAATGAGTTTAATCGACTGACATTATACTACCTTTTGATACTGCACATAAATTTAAAATTTTTTTTTTGTTTGCCGTTCTTTGAGATTTCATCGATAAATCTTGTGAAATATATCTTTATAAATTACATTGAAGGTTAAATTACATACTCGTGCTTGGTATATTAATAAAGTTCTGCTTTATTTTATTTTAAAATTTACAAATGTTGAATAAATGCAAATTCATAATTCTAAACAAAAAAATCTCCAGTTGTATTATATGCTTTTGAATGATGTTTACCAGCAATTTACACTTTTACTTATCTGCCAGAAAACTCATTAAGATTTTTTCTATAGGAGGATATGGCAGGTGGAGATGCAGTTCGTTTACCACCTGGACAAACACATCCAATTGGAATAAATCGTGTACAAGATGAAGCAATGGTGGGTTATGTATTTCAACGACCCACAGATCAAGATTTCAGTGTTCAAACATCGGCTTTTCAAACAAAACAAACCCCACGAGCTTGGGCTTTGGCAGATGATGGAATCATTGATAATGTAAGTAATGTATAACAAATTCATTAATTACATATTTTGCTATTAATTCATTTATTTTTAAAATAATAATTATTTTAAAATGTTTTTAGAATCAAGAAAAATGGAAATATCCAATGAATAAAATTGGAGTACCACAGCAGAGTCAACCTCAACAACTTGGACTTCAAGCAATGAATAATGTACATATGCCCTATGAAATACATCCAATGCAATTAAAAGTAATTATGTATATTTTACATTGCCAATTACTAAAAGTTTGTTAAAATTAGAAACAAAAAATAATCTATCAATATTTTCAGAGTGGTACACCAGGAACAGAACATCTTGTTTATTTGAACAATCAAATGACAGCTCAGCAACAAGTTGCTTTATTTCATCATCAACAGCAACAGCAACAGCAGCAGCAGCAGCAGCAACAACAACAACAACAACAACAACAACAACAACAACAACAACAATATAGGAATGGACAGGTTAGTAAAATTTTAGTTAAAGTTAGAATTAAAATGGGTGACAATTGCAACATAATTACATAGGAGAAAAAGAGATGTTTGTCCTAATTTAAGCAAATAATTGATGCATCTACATGGACAGATATTATAAAGTTTCTTAACAGTATCTAAACAGGGCAATTGTTCATTATAGAATTAGAATGTATCTTGTAATATACATGTTTTAAACTGAGTTTCTATTTTTATGGAGTTTCATCTTTTTCTATGGATAATAAATGTCCACTCGCAATAGGTTGATTTGTATAATGCCCACTAATATCTTCCTCTCTATAAAAGCATGCCATGCCTGGCAATACTCTTCATTGCTTATTTGTGTACAATCTGAAATAAAATTTCTTTCTATGATTGATAAATATGAAAATAGTTAAAGGGTATTGATGATAGTAGGTTTAGGTTACAATAGGCTTGCAAGAAAATAAATAATTAAGATAAAACTACAAATAATGATAGTGTTAAAAATTAACAAAAAGTTATATGAATCAAACAAAGTATTTAAAAAAATAGTTTTTTTAATTTTTGCAATTAACTAGTTTATGTAAAAATTAGTATAAAAGTATACATACCGAATATACATTATCTGAGCAGCTTTTAATATACATAATCATAAATATATATTTATCATAAAATTTATCTGGAATTATAAAAAATAGTAATCGAGGCATTGAATGGAAAAAGAACACATAGCCTATTTTATTTACACTGTTTATATTCTTTTATCACATTTAAAATCTCATTTTACATACTTTTTGTTTACGGTCAACTATAATATTTCCATAATTAAATTTATTGTATTATTTATATTAACAAACACATTTTTGATAAATTTACTAAATTTACTGCGATAAAAGATTAAGTAAAAACAATTATTTCTTTGAAAAATAAATAATAAAAGAGAGTCAAAATAGAATCAATAATTCATTTTATATTATATTAAATTATATATATACAAAGTGTGCAGAAGCGATGTAGGAAAACATTGTTAAGTAGAAAATGTTATTTTCTTTGTTCCAATATTTTTTTTCAAATTCCTAATTTATAATTAAATTTTTTTAGTATCATTCCTATGTACTAAGAGGCATTGTTTATTATATCTCAAAAAATCTTTTTTAAAAGATTTAAAATTATTTGATGTAAGCTTTTATTAAAATACTTTATAAGTATTAAAATTTATAAAAACATTTTAAATATATAATTAAGAAAACTAACTTAAAGGTAAATTTATCCAGAAAAATATTATTTTTATTTAAGAAAATTTAATCTATTTAATAACTTGTGATATTAGGAGTTATTTTAATTACTTTTCAAAAGATACAAAACAAGTCATTAAAAATTTAGTTTTAATGTTTGAGAATGTATTAACAGTACTGGAAGTAGTTATTGTATTTGATATTACTTGTTGCATCTTTGTCAGCATAAATTTTGATAAAAGCAGACAGTTTAATGAATAATTTTTCATAAAGTTTGAAATTTGTTGTTTCGAAGTTTCTTCATATTTATCTGCGCTTTAATAAATATGATTTAACCAATTAAGTCGAATAGACTGTGTTTGATGCCATTTTTTAGTAAAATTAAGGCACAAATACAGTTATTTTTTATGAATTTCTTTATTCGCAAATTCTTGAACAAACATCCCATCAAACAGGCCAAAAAGCTTGCTACCAAATATACATTCTTTAAAACCCCCAAAATAAATAAAAACAAAGGAACGCATAATTTCCATGATGTTGCAAAAACATCAGTCAAAGCAATTATTCGCTAGCGTTCACAAACGCCTTGTAGATAAATAGCCAAAAGATTCTCCAAAACGAGAGCAAAAACAAAGCCCCATAAAAAAAAGGCGAAGAAGGCGCAGTAAAAAAGCTAGAGCATCGTCGGGAGAATCCCCGGCCTGCAGGCGAAGTAGCCGAACCGGCCGTCGTTCTCGGGGCGCTCCGGCCGCCTCTACCGAATCGACGCAAGGTAGAACTAGGTAGCCCGCTCGTTTCGAGTTAAAGCGCACTCGCACACAACCAGCAGCAACAGCCTACACACTATATACCAGTGTACGTGTGCTCGAGCTATATGGGCAGAATCTGCTCGCTCCTGGGGCTCTAAAAGCGCGAGAGCAGCAGCAGCAGCAGCAGCAGAGCGACGAGGAGGAGGGCGCCACCGTCGAGCGTCGTTCTTTGTTTCGGATTGTGCTCTAGCAGTCTCGATCGCGGTGTGTGTACGTGCAGACACTGAGAGAGACCGAGAGCGAGCCCAATAGCCTGTCGACGGGCGCCCAGCAGGCCGGCTAACGAAATTCAGGCTGCTTCTGCGTCTGCAGGAGCCGTGTCCGCGTGTGTCAGTGTCTCTCTCCCGCTCGCCAACTCCAGCGACGGCCACAGAGAGCAGCCTCTCCTGCACAGTTCTCCGCCTCTCTCGTCGTGTGTATACATATACAAGATCCGTGCGTCCGCGCGACTCCCCACCCCTCGTCGCGGCTCACGTATATACAAGAGACGGCGCGAGTCCAACCGCCAGAGAGCAGGTGAAAAAAAGATAAATAATGTCAAGCGGCTAGGCTACTGTGTTATTGCAGAACCGAGCGACAGCTAGTGTGCGCGGCGAGCGGCTTTTTGCTCGTCAGACAACATCGGACTTCGCCTCTCCCACGTAGCTTCTTCTCTCGGCGAGACCAGGAGAGAGAGAGAGAGCGCGATATATAGGTAGATATATATTCGCGAGAAGCGCCGCCCGGCCGTGTGTGTCTCTGTGTGTGTGCGCTCGCCGTCAAGTGTATACGAGACGTCGACGAGAAGAGGACGAGTGACGACGGGGATGCTCGCAAGGTATTAGCGAGCGATACCTATACAATACATATCGCGGAGAGCGAGCGCTCTGCCAGTGTCTCCAAGAGTGTGTGTGTGTGTATGTGTGTGTGGCTAGCCGAGCGAGCCATCGCTATATACGTGTGCGGGAGCGAGATAGACAGAGAGAAGCGGCTGCGGCGGCACTGCTCGGCTGTGCGCCGAACACAACACACGTACAGTAGTGTGTGCTCGTCGCTCGTGTCGTGTCGCCGTGTGTAGCCCGAGGAAGGCTCCCGCGCGCAGCGCACAAGAGAAGGAGAGGAGAAGGCAAAAAACGAGCCAGGCGCGCGTGTGCGGAAAAGCCCGTGAGTATATCGCCCTGCTGGAGTAGAGAAGAGCAGCGGCAGCAGCAGCGGACGGAAGTGCGTGTATAGGAAGGTATATACAGAGATAGAGAGCGGGGGAAGTTGGCGCGCGGCGAGACCGGAATAGCGCAGAAGAGAGCGAGAAGAAAATTGGACGGCCGCGAGGACGACGACGTTGCTACACGTTTGACAGGCGAGGAGACGCGCTCGGCTCTCCCGAGCTCTCCGCGAGAGTTAGTAGAATATTCATCCCCGAGGAGGCGCCTCGGTGTGTGCGTGCGTGCGCGCCCGACTATTCCGACACTGTGCCGAGGAGGCGCGCGCGCTCCCTGCTGACGGAGGGAGCACTTCTTCGCGCATGCCGTGCTGACGAGAGAGTGAGCAGCCCGGACGAACTTTGCAGCGGACAGGCCGAAAAGCCTCTGGAAACAGCGAGCCAAGATAGTATATTAGGGAGCGAGAGATAAAAGAGTGCGCGCGTCGTAGTGAAGAAGAAGAGGAGAGAGAGAGAGAAGCGACCGGGAGTATACTCTCTCTGTGTCTGTGTCTGTGTGTGCTATAGTGGCCAGTGCGGAGAACAGCAGCAGACAGTGCCGGCTGCTTCGACTGGCGGCGCCCCTGCCTCCCGATATACCTCGCTCTGCCGTGTCTCTCGCTTTTTGCGCGGCTCTCGCTCTCGCTTGTCATTTGCGATAACGATTTTTCCGCGCGCTCACACCAACAGCAGCAGCAGCAGCGGCGGCGAGTAAAGTTCGAGTCTGTCCGGACGCGCCGCGCGCGGACACCGACGCGCCTCGCGCCGCATGTTCAGCTGCCTCTCGCCGCGTCGCAGCAGAGAAGTGTGAATCGGGGCCCTGTGAGTGTACACGTACACACAGCCCCCCTCGAGTATTTATCCTATTTCTAGATGTATATAGCTGTATAATTAGCCAAGTGCGACAGTGTGCTCAGTGTTGAAAAAGTTGTTGGTTGAGTGACGGGGGTGAAGAAATAAGAAGGAAAATAAAGTTGAATAAGCTGGGGGTGGCAAAACGCACACACAAGTTGCGCCCGCTCCAGAGCTTGCTCATTGTGATTTGAACGTCGTTTCGCCAGAAACGAGGAGAGGAGCCGAGAGAAAGAGAGGATATATTTCCAGTCTAAAACGTGGTGTCGTCGCGGCTGCTCACAGTCGGGACGACTCAGGGCGGTCCAAGGGTGAATTTCGAGGAGGTGACGCGACTGGATAGAGCATTGGAGACGGTGGAGAGTTATACAGGCGGCTGGATGAAGCCGCCGGGGGACCTTTTTCTCTATTGCGACATGAAAGACCTGGGAGCTGACATGGTACATTATTCTTCTTCTTTTTTCTTTTTTTTTATTACGCCTTTTTTTTACCTTATAATTCGATTACGGCGCTTAGCTCAATTACGATGTCCATTAAAAAAGTCGGGAAAAAAAATTTTTCGTTGAAATTTTAAACCCGCCAATTTTTCCTGACATTTGATAGCATTATCAAGACTAATTAATATTATCGTCTTGATTAAGATTTAACTTTTCTGATACGTAATTCAGGAGTTTTACTGACCGTTGTAAATTTTAATTTCTATAAAAGAGAATGTACAGTACGTTTTTTCGCGCTTTGTTGATTTTATTCCAAAATATTAGGAAATACTCCGAAATGCGCCCTCTTTCCAATTAGACGCACGTGCGCGTAAAAATAGAACATTATGTGTTTAGAAAAAGCGAATTAAACTATTATAACGCGATACCGAGGCCTTACTCTGTTTTCGGTGCGCTCGCGCAGAATGTGTAACAATTGCGGCAACGTTAAAATATATATATATGTATCGAAGTTGCATAAAAATTCTTTGTGATTTCACGTCATAAAGGTATTACGTATTGTGCATTATTTACATCGCTTTCTCTACGCGCCGGCAACATGCTCTTTTTTCTGTTCTTACATTGGTCATGAATGTAAATCTTGGCTGTGTATTTTCTTTTTTTTTTTACGTACTACGTGGTTTTTTCAGCGTTCTTGAAAGACGGATAAGAATACCGGTCGGTCGACTTTTTTTTTAAATAAATGAACATAATAAATATTCATTATGACGTTTTATATTTGTCGAGTTACGCTGCATGTTTTATAAATCCTTGTGTTTTCACGATAAGGCCTATTTTGATGACTTACTCCAAATAATAATAGTTGAAATTCCCAGTAATTATACATAAATAAACAGTACAATCGCCATTGCCCGCATTAAATCCGGCTATACCCAACAAAATCGTAAACTCCCCCTCCGCCCATTCATCAGACTTATTTATTGTTTTTATTTACACGCCGATTTATTATTAAACATAGGGACGAATCCAATCGCCGGCAGAGTCGAAAATTTTCCGAGTCCAAAAATACCACTGACTCACATTCATCAACGCTAGAATCAAGCGAGCCGCCGAAATAGCATCTTAATTTCCGCGTAACTTCAAAAAGCACGAGCACGCCCAAAAGGACAGTAGGATAAAGCGCAGCGACATCTCGGCCGTTCTCTTTAAACCGTGAGCGCGCTAGGGCTTCGGAGCCACTTGACGTCTGCACTGCGGTTTCAAATTTATACATTTCCCTCTCTCTCGGTCCCCCTCTTTTTTTTCTTTTTCTTTTCGCTCGCTCTTATTATCAAGCGCTCCCTTGCCGCAGGAAGCACGGTGACGTCATGAGAACGTTGCCTCGAAAACTGCGCGAAGCTCCGTGTGAATGTGTGTCTGTGTGTATGGATACGTGCTTCGTCATGTGTGCGTTTGTGTACGAGCACACGTACAGAGAAAATGAGAGGGATAGAGTGAGAGAGAGGGAGAGGAACGGACGGGGCCAAAGGCTGTCAAAGCCAGCTCCTCGCCCTCTATCTCTTTCTCTCTCTCTTCTCTGCCGGCGAGCGCACGCGCTTTTCTTCTCGACGCTGCTGCTGCGGCTCCGCAGAGCGGTTTCCCTCTCGCGCTCCCTCTGCACGTACACACTTGGGTTCTTCGGCATTCCTTTTTCTTTTTCTATTTTTTTTTTCTCCTCTTTGCTTCGTGCCTTCTGCAAAGCCTTGAGAGAGCTTCTTCGACGAAATCGCCTTATCGGGAGGTTTTCTACGGCGATGGGGCTGATTTTTTTTATTTTTCTAATTGTTTAACAGTCGGGAATGTAATTGAAAAAGGGTACGCGCTTTGGAATTAGTTTCTGGAACAATAAAATGCTTGGTTTTGTTGTTTTGTTTAGTAAACATATAATAAACTTAAAATAAAGTGTGGAACTGAGAAAACTTTTTCTTTCGAGAGTTAATTTTTGTGCTTTAAAATAAATATGAAAGAAAGATTGTTTAATTTCAACTAAGTTACAGGGTGAATATTCCTTCCCCTATTTTCCCGTTTCTCCTCTTTTTCGCCTGTCTGCCTTCCCCGTTTTCTTCGTTGATGAAAAATTCTTCCCTACTTACTCTTTAACTGGTAATTTGAGGTCATTTTTAAAACAAAAATAAAATTTTTTTAATTTTAAATACAATTTTTATTTTTTCTACGATGTATAATGCGTGCTTTTTAAAAAGACAAAAATGATAAATTTTTATGATTTTGCGATTTTTTCATATATGATATAAGATTTCAAATTTCCAATTTAATTAAAAATATAAAGAGTAGAGAAATAATTTCTGCTATAAAGTTGATTAAGAGGAAAAGAAGTTATAGATTAAAATAAAAAATTATTGGTTTAAATATTTTGTTGTTCAAAATAATATCTAAAATAGTTTGATGTTAGTGAAATAAAGTTTTTTCATACACTAACTTATTTTCTAGAAAATACACTTAATTAAAAGTAAATTATTAAAGGTAACAGATGGAAAATTAAACACTTAGTATTCTTGATTATTTTTTAGATTTAAATTTGGAATATTTTATTTATTAGCAAGCAGTGACGAATTTTAAAATGTAAAATAGTTTTTTAATAGCGTTAGCTAACAATTTATATTACAATTATTGTATTGTTGTATTACATTTATATTAATTTCTTGAGATATAGAAGTGAATAATTTTTTATTACTTGAACATACTTATTATTATATATTAAATTAGAAATTTCTAAAAGTTTTTTTTTCTGTAAGCAATAGCATATCTTTTAATTTTTAGAGAATTTTAAAAGAATTTCAACTAAATGAGTAGTATTTATTGTTTTCAAGAAGTTTTACTAATTGTTTTATATTATTTATTTTAAATAAATGATTATTAGGTTGAGAGTGTATATTAAGCAAGGTATAACAAAGTTTTAAATAAAATATTTTTATGTGTTTCTTAAGCAGAAATTTATCAATTTCTATTTTTAATCTTTTCCCTATTTATCTTCTTTTTTATCAAAAATTTTTCTTTCTAAGATAAAACAAATATTACGTTCGCTCTCTATAAAATATTAAACTAGAGTTGCCAGCATATATTGCAGATCAGATGTATCTTAATTTTACTTTCTGCCAACATCCTTAAAAGAGCACATTTTTTATTATCCACTTGTCTATATCTCTTGTCAACTAATAAACTTAAGAAGTCAGTTTATCTATAAGTTGGGAGTGTTTTAATGATTAATGTTGATGTTCATACATAGTAATGCGTAACAGATGTTTCACGCGAACAAAACGTTTCTCAGATAAAAAAAAATGAAAATATTTTTCATATGTTGATTTACCTGTCGACGCGTCACAGTGTTAAATTGCGTCTTTTCAACGTTGGTCTATTTTGAGTGCATAATGTAGCAACGTAATGACTTTTGCATTGACGTTCCCAAAAGGATTGTCGGTTGTTTATTCATAGAAACCAATTAAAATTTTAGCTTTGTTTTCCGCCAAAGTAGTGATTGTATTTTACAATGAATCAATATGCAATTAGTTCAAATAAATTTTGAATTAACGTCATCTACAATAAAAGTTATTCAAATTTTAATACCGATAAAAAATCAAACATATACGTGTATATATATATGTATTTTATTTATATCATCATAAAGCTTCTGGCAATATTCGTGGATTGTATTTGAAATAGCTTTAATCCGACATGCTATCAGTGTCAAATTAAACGTGCTCAATGGTTTAATATTTCTTTATTTATTGGATTCCGTAATTTAATGGAGTCTTTAAAAAGTTGAATCAAGTTATATACACCGATAGTGCACTAAATTGCATTATTTCCTAAACCAAGATATTTAATGCAATTTAATCAATTGCCTTTTTATTAGGACTGCGTCGTATACGCAATTTTCAATGAACCTAAAAGCGAGATAACGCGTTCTGAACCCGTTTAAAGGAATACCAGATGACTGGGGTTATTTGCTCCGCGCTGTTTATTCGTCACCTAGCAGCTCCAGTTTAGAACGTGTAAACAAAAGCGACGACTGCCGCGGCGGCGGCAGCGACGACCGCGGGTAGACACTCGCCGCGCTCTGTTGTTTCGGGCCATTTGACTATTACTCTCGAATAAAGCGAAAGAGAAAAAAGAGAGAGCTCGAGCTCGAAGGATGGAATCGCGCTTGTATTGAGCAACACCGGACGAGAAATAGAGAGAGAGAGAGAGAGAGAGTCTTGAAAGAGAAAGAGACCGAACCGCGTCGGTCGGGCGAAAATGCTCTGGCAAGTTTAATGGATTTAATGTAACGATTACAAAACTCGCGAAAGCAGCCGCGACGTCTCGGTATGCTAATTCGCGAGTCGCTGTATCGACAATAAAATGTAACGTTCGCAGTTTTATAATAATTTCATCGCGGAGTTGATTGACTGGCGGATCGGCACACTTAATAGCTCGAATTAAAAACGTCAAAGTTTCGTAATCATCGCTCAATGTTTATCTTACATGACATTGAGTAGACTACGCCGAAGCACCGTGCGCGTATTTATCAAACAATAATTTTTATCTCAACATTATAACAGGGCCGCTCGCGACTAGAGCTTCGAGCGCGAAACCCGACACAATGCAGCCTTCGCGTAAATCCCAAAGAAGTCCGCGAAATCGGAAACAAAACGGCACGCCAGTGAGAATAGCGCGCGCTCACGGCCAAGAGAACATAATTTAGGAAACTTACTCGGCAGAGCTCGCTCTCTCTCTCTCTCTCTCTCGCGTTATACACACAGTCTCTCGGATATGCGCAAGCGCCCTATCGTCGCGCGCGCGCGCGCACCGGAGGAGTTTACAGGAGCGGCTGAAAAGCGAGGATCGAGAGAGCTCGTAGCTTCCATCTAGCCGTATAAACAGAGCCGTATTTCATCGAGTTTAAACTCCCCGACTTTGCGCGTGCCGACGACGGGCCTTCATCGTCGCGCGATTTCCCTGCGTCTCTCTTTTCTTTCGCCGTGCATTTTTCAGCCTCTCTTCCCCCTCTTTAATTTCTACAATTTGTCCAGCCCGTCTATCTATTTGTAATTTTGATTAGGCCCTCGCTGAGCCCTTGCCTCTGCAGCCTTGCCCCGAAAAAGAAAGGCCGATCCCGTAATCTCCCGGTTTGTTTGCACTGGCTGATTGTCGCCGTTGTCGGGAGGGCGACGTGTGCCTCCCGGACTAAAAACACGGAGAGAGGTGCTCTCGGCGCAGTTTGTTTACTTCCTGGAGAGCGAAGCCCTGCATTTCCTAAGCCGCGTAATCAGTAGCGCCCGGGACGCGCGCGCAGCATAAAGAGCGAGCGAGCGAGAGAGGATGAACAAGCAGCGAGGATGTACGTAGAGAGAGGGAGAGAAAGAGAGGGAGTCGAGAATGTTCCGGGCGCAGCGCCGCGCTGTCTCGCCGGCTATGTAGAGGCGCACGATGCGAATATGAAGCCACGCACATCGGGAAGGGATCACCTTTTGTGCGCGCTGCGGCGGCGGCCTTTAAATAAATCCATATCGAGTTTGAACCGAAAGCTGGAGGCCCTTTGGACGAGAGAGAGAGAGAGAGAGAGAGAGAGTTTTATCGATATACGATTCCGGAGCTATATTGACTTCCTCGGCTTGACGGTTTCATTTCGGAGCGACTCTTTTTTGTTGTGGAAGTGGAGTTTTTTTTTTTTTTTTGAGGTTAGATTTGAGGTTAGATTTGAGGTTAGAATTGACGGCGCGGCTGCGAGTATGTCGCGAAGCGTGGATTGATTGAACCTGCGCTAATTGTAGGTAGTTGTTATGAAAATTAATTTTATGTAAGTGTATATAATGCTGGTGCATAACGTAAAAAATGATAAGTTAGCTGTTAGTGCATAAACTTATAATTAACAGCATATACTGAATAAACAAGTTATTTAATCAAATTATCGCTTTTCTTATTAAAAATGAAAAATTAAACTATTCCAAGCAGCACGTTTAACCTAGCATGGAAATACATAATTTTGTTTAGGCTCCGATATCGCACATTCTTCTATAGATGTTGAATCGTCGAGTTTTTTTCAATTAAACTTCACTATGGAAACGCGCACATATATGTACCCGAGCTGGCTGGGCATCATCGAAGCTTTTGTTTTTCCTTTATTTTCGCACACCCTCGCATTCTTTCTTTGTATAGTCGTTGTCCAATTGAATAATGGGATAAAAGGGTAAAGCGAGAATCGAAAATCTTGCGAAAATGGCTTGTATTTCTGTCAGGTGGAGTGTCACATTCCCTGTTATCTCACGTATATAGACGTCGTTGATGCACTCTTCGTTCGTTAGCTGACGTCAAAAGATGGGTTAAATATCGTTATCGAGCCGCTCGAATAGAGTGCACCGTCTGCTTCCGTATATTTCATGCTTCGATTCTTTGCCTGACGTACACTTGTGTCCATCAACAACATATTATCGATTACAACCTATCCACAAAGCAATTTCGCTGGAAATAAATCTTTTAAAATACTTAACGAAAGAGTAATTACTCTTGCTTTTTGTATATACTCTTACAGTGACAGAAACACTGTGTACATTTTCCCATCAGATCTGTTTCGGTTATCTTATTATTATTTATAATTTTTTTTTTTTTTAATTTACGAATTACTGATATCAATGTAAGTACATATATCGATCTTATCGTATTATTAGTGACTATTCTTTGTAATGTTTCAATGAACAGAAAAATCCAGATAAGCTTTATTCACTTTAACAACCTTCATGAAATACTAGGTATTTCACGTGAACGTAATCCATTTCAACACATTTACGGAATTATTCGTGTACATTAACGATCATTTATCTGAAAAAGCGATAATACCAATCTTCACATATTGTCTAAAGTGTATGTATTTACTTCTCCAAAATATTGAATAAATATAATAGAAAAATTGACATCCAAACGTCACGACATAATTTTTTGTATCAAACCTTAATTTAATCAGATTCGAAAACAAAAATACTACATACAGTCATCAGTTACAATAAACGAAACGTTAAGATAACATCATTAACCCGAAAGATAAAAATCTTGGAACTGCTTCTCTTGGCCTAGCGTCCAAAACTCTTTTCACCGCGTCATGAACTCAACAGCATCCGTCTAGCTGCGTTCAATCAACTCTCAGCTTTTCCCTCCCCCTCTCTCAGGCATCGGCCCAGAAAAAGACGACCCGGCCAGTATACACATATACCCAAGCCCGGCCCGACTGCAGCTGATAGGAAAAAAGAAAAAAGAAAAATTCGGCCGATAATTAAAGTTAATAAACAGCCAATAAAGTCTCCCTGAACTCGAGCGCTCGGCTCGGCAGGGCCGCTGCCTCATGCGCGATCTAATAAAGTCCAGCATCGCGCTAGCGCGCCTTTGATTCCATTAACCAATCGATCAGTCAAAGGCGGAAAGGCACAGCCAGCCTGCGCGCGCGACGAGAAGAGAGCGAAGCGCGCTCGGCGACACAAAGCCGCTGCTGTCACGCGCGTGTGGGTGTCGTGAGCGTATATACGTTCGTATGTCTGGCCGTGGCTCTCTCTCTCTCCCTCTCTCTCCTCGTGCAAAATATCCACGCGATAATAATACCTAGCTTGAGAGGGACAGAGCGAGATATCGATTCGCGTGTGCGTCGCCTAACGTGACTCACGCTCGCCCGCGTATCTTTCGCCTCGCTCTCGCTTATGTGTGCGTATACGCGCCGCGTGCGCGCGCTCTGCTCTCTCGTGCGGTGGGCTGACCTTACTTGGCAAGAGGGAGAGAGAGACGGACAAACTCGATATGCACGTATTTCCCTTTGCTGCTTTGAATTACGTCTTCGACAGCGCTTCTGGGTGAATGTAGATGTGTGTGTGTGTATGCATATTGCTCCCGTGTGTACATTGGCTGGTTATATCAGGGAGAGCAAAATAGAGGGCTTAGCGCTTGAAAAGTTACCAGAGTTTCGCATGAAGCGCCCCATGCGATCAACTCGAGAAGTTGACGAATTAAGCGCAAGAAGCTTCTATAGTGATTTTTATATATTGACTTTTGTATTTGACTAAAGGCTAAAAAGTGAGGCTATGTTCTCTAAGCTCTCCTTCTACTATACGCGTAGGCTTCCCATTATTATTTGGAGGTTAATTTACCTGTCTATTCTAACTCACGATGTTATTGTTTGCACTAAATAATACATATAGAGCACGAATCATCGAAAGAAAAGGCAAAAGGCCTGTACGTAGCAGGTTAGAGAGGTTAGAGAGCTCCGCCCTCACCACAATTCTAAAACCGGTCAAAGAGCCAACCGACAACATAATAAAAATCGCTATAGGAACTCCTTATGTTTGACGTATCAACGTCTTGCGTTCATCGCGTGGAGCGCTTCAGTTGAACGTCGGTAACTTTTTAAATCCAGACCTTTCCACAGCTCTCCGTATATATATCTTGCTCTCAGTACAGGCACAATGCCCGGCAGTCGCGCACAGACACGTTTTTCTTCACCGAAAAATCGAGTGGCATCGCGCGAGGTGTGGCGTGATAGCGATGTGCATAAAAGTCCAACTTTGTTTCCGCCGTGTATGTGGAATGAATGGGAGGTCTTGTTGATCGAATTGAAAATCTCGATAAGGACTTCGATATCGTAATTTTTGTTCGATTTTAAAATGCTTTCAATGTTAAATACGAGGCAGGCTTTATACTCTTGCGTCAGTCGTTATTGAAAAACCTTTTTCTTGTTTTATCGATATAAAGAGAAATGAATTTATTCTCAATGAAATACTTATTCGGGCTCGACTATAGGAGAGCGAGGGAACGAGGAATCGGGAATGAAGTGTATTTGCATTCTAAGAAATTGCATGTGGGTTGTTTATTTATAATTTCGTACTGAAAGTTTCGGGCATTGAAAGCTTGAAAACAACTTTTGCCAAAAGTAAATTGAAGTTTCAGCTCCTTTGCTTCCTCGCTCAGCAAAGTTTTTCCTTTCAATCTTTTTTTTCCGATTTAATTGAATTTTCGGAATTGGAGCTGCGGACTAACAACGCGCAGAAAGCTCTAGATAAGGAATGAAATCAGAAAGAAATAAAGCTCCTATTTAACTCAAACTTTTCCTCGATGCGTGATTCATTGGTCAAAGTAACAAGCTTAGCGTGAAATACATACTATTTTATACAAAAACGAAATTAAAAAAAAACGCGATCGCCTCTCAATCGTCCCCGTGCCTACCTATTTTTAGCGACTAATGAAGTACCACATCATATGAATAATTTCAAGCCATAAATAAGAGCACAATCGTACGGCGAGCATCTCCGTATAGCCAGTGAACAGCTGTGTGTACGCTCGCGCTCAGCACCGGCATAAGTAAGGAGCCTCGGGGGTAGCCAGCCGCGCAGCAGCAGCACGAAGGCGAGAAAGAGAGAGTAGAGAGGCACCTGTCACGCGACGCCCTCGCGAAGTCCTCGTGCGGCGCGCGATCGTGTTTCTTTTTTTATACTCCTTTTTTTCTTTTTTTTTTATTATTTCCCCGCGAGAAGGGAGCCGGCGCGGCGCGCGCAAGCGCCGATATTTTTCCTATATCACCCAACGCGCGCTCTCGAATTAGACGACGCCGTGTGTTAATCGCACGCGCGTGCCAAGTCAACTGTGCGCCTCGGTTCTCTATACAAAATAAAAAGAAACGAGGCACCGAAGAGAGGAAGAGTGGGAAAAAGAAAAATAATCGAGAGAAGGAAGTTTAGCGCGGTCGTCGATCGATACAAGCTGTGCCCGTCGCCAGATTTTTCGGTGGCTTTTTCAAGGGTACTGCGAGACAACTACGGTGTCTACTCCGCGGGGTTACCTTCGATTTATGGTTCTCGTGCTTGTTTTTATTATAAAATTCGAGAGCGGAGGCGCGGGAAAGAGGCGAAGGCGTAAGCGCGCAGGCTTGCTTCAAGGTGATCGGTGACTAACGCAAGATCGTTACAGATTCGTCTCTTTCACGGTATACCGAGGCTCTCGCTGTATAACCTAAATATCTCGCTTAATTTTTGGTGAGTGCCTCGCTTGCGTCAGTGCTCGCCTTGTGCGCCCGATCCTTTATGTAGTAACGCATGAGCGATGTTAAATGATAATTTTTCCTTTACTCGGGGAATCTGCCTCGTTGATCTTTTTGTGGGAATCCGAGTCTTGCCGAATGAATATTTAAAGTTGTCGTTGATACGCGGAAAGTGGCTGCGGTGACTGATCTATATATAGTTTTGGATACCCGTACGCCTGTTTCTACTACCTTTTTTTTTTAATGAATCCATTAATTAAAAACTGACTAAAAACAAATTTAACAAAAGCTTTTTTGCAAGTTTCATTCTTTCTTTTGTAAACAATGAAAAACCGGAGCTTTTATGCAACATTTTTTGTCAGAATAAAAATCCAGATTGCTTTGCCCAATATTTTTTTTCTTTTAACAGCTAAATGGACTTTTTTAATGTCGCAAACAAACTTTCATCCCCGACAACTTTAAAATCTTCGTTTTCGCTTGAACGTAAATTCTTTTTACCTGCTCTGCTCTTTATTTACCTATCTATCCCAGAGATGGATTTTAATAGGCTTTGTTCTCCATTGAAATAAAAAATTTTAAAAGCACAAAGCAAATTCTACTTTATTCCAAAAAAGTGCTTTCTCGACAGTCAACAAAGGCTCGTGAAAAAGTCGCCACTCCAGCTCTCGGGTAATTATCATTTTTTCCGATGTTAATACACGCGGGTCGTCTTTTCAAAGCGGAGTAAAACCCTTATGCTTGAAAAAATACGAGAGCCCATTTTTATAAATTAAATTTTCAATTTTTTGAAAATATGGTGTCGTCAGCTTGTTTCTCTTCATTAAAAGGACTTGACGTCTAAAAATCGCCCGAAAATTAAACGTGAAAGAATGAGTTGCCTCATTTCCACGATAACAAGGAAAGCTTCGCGTCACCTTAACGAGGCGCGCGCGCTCCGGTTCCACTTTGCCCCTCTCCACTTTTTTTTCCGCAATAGTGAAAAATCACTCTTGCGTGGTTAATTCCCGGCGATCCGTTGGATCGAGAGTGGCCTGGCCGCTCCTGGCTCAACAACAATATCCTCATTAGCCGTATAACGCGGCGCGCTGCGCGTATCGATTGACTTTGCTCAGGGAGTATGTGTATACGTGTGTGTGTAGAGCCGCGGAGCTCTGCCACTGGCCCCGCGTACACATGTGTATTATCTGTGGCTCGCGTGGGTTCGGGAGAGCTTCTCCCTCGATGATTGCGCGAAGCAAGCAAGCGCGGCCCATTACTGTCCGTACGTTTTTCGATTGTTTTACGCTTTGCCTCCTCGACTTTTTCTCGTACTGTCGCCTGCACTTAAAAGCTACACTTCAGCTGATTGCCTTTTCAGCGCTCGGGCTTTCGTTTATTTTTATACGGCTCTGATTAATCATTCGTGCGCTAATTAAGTACCTTTGTCTAAACGCTTTTTGGATTTTTAAAGTTAAGTAGATTACTGCAGTACTGTATAATTTAACAATGGGAGAAAGGGAGGAAAAATATTTTGCCCTCTGATCCTCTTGAATATTCATCTCAATGTAAGCGCCAAATTAATGGAAAATTTAAGCGGCTCAGCGTATAGACATATAGTCTTCCAGTTTCTAGATATTCAAAGTGAATCACATTACATGCACTTACTCTAATAACCCCCTTAATTACCCGTGGTTCTAAGTGTCTGGTAACATTGTAGTATTATGACGACAAACAGTTGGGACAGACTTGCGACAGAGGAATTGTAATGCAGATTCATTGCAAGATTCTAGAGCAGTAGAGATTTGAATAAATCTGCCTTTATGCTAGAACAACTGGTTTTATTTCTGATCCGAAACCAATTTAGTTTGATTTCCAATGTTTTGCGAAATTCTCGAAAGCAATAAATTCACCAGAAGCACCGATAAATTAACTCCCGTATCGGCGCTCGAATCAAGAAATTCTTCCTGCCTCTCGCCAAAAGGTACCAAAAAGAACTTCTGCGGTCAAGGCATTCGAGCTTTTCGTGAATCTATATACCGTCCATATAAAATCAGACCTCATTTAGCCAAGAACTTTTCTCATCTTTCTCTTTCTTTCTCTTTCTCCCTCAACGTCGCTAACGAGAGGGAGAGCGAACGCAGTCGCTCATGTAGTCACGAGGGCAAGAAAGTCAGCCGGCTGTAAGGACAACCGGAAGTTATTTTCATAGGCCCGCTCTCTGTAGTGGTGTACACGGGGAGAGGAGCAAGCTGCCTCGAGGCGCCTACACACTGGCTGCGACTACTGGCTGCCGCCTATCTCGTATTGATTCGCTTTCGCGGCTCGCCGTCAAACCGAATTACCCGCGGGCCTCTCTCCCCCGCGTTCGTTCTCGCAATGCCGCTCGCTTATGTTCGTTACGTACCTCTCCAGCGCTCTCGCTCTTTTCCTCTGTCTATCTGCGCGCTTTTCAGTTTTTGCGATTTATTCTCTCCTTTAGTTGTAACCGTCGCGCGCGCGCCGACTTTCTGCGAGTGTGAAATTTTTAGCGGGAAGCTGCGGGTGAGCCAGACACCTGTCTGATAAGCGATTTTCGTAATTGATTAGTGAGCGAGCTAGACTGACGTGGCTGATTTTGCGCGGCGTGTTTAGAAATTGCTTGGAAACGCGATAAGTCGGGATCGTTGAGCGATTTAGCGGCGCCCGCTTTACGAGTTGTTGATGTGTTAATCTATTAGGTGCTGGCCGAATCGATGTTTTAAAGCTGTTTGATTAGCTCTTGATTTGCTGTTGTGTTGGTGAAAATGGCTAATGCAAATTACTGAAACTTCACTGTTTACATCCTGCTTTTTCGGCTGAAAAGAAAATATCGTGATAAAGTAAAATTAAACTTACCTTTTGTTTGGGATAACGATTCTTGTAAACATTAATTTTAAAAAGCGGTTTATTTTTAAGAATGAAGCGTGCAATGACTTCTGTACACTGTCATAATTTACAAGAATGCAAATCAAATAATGTGAAACAATGAATTATTTTGGTATACGTTTTTATGCACCGTAGCTTTATCTTATGTAAATAAAATTTTTATAAACGGTTGGTAAAGTGTATTTTTACCCGCGTTGACGATGTCTCTGGCTGTTTTAATACAATGCTAAATCTTGGTTATTTATTAAATTCTGATTATAATTTTTTTTTATTTATTTAATCTCGTTAAACTGAAATAGAATCGTCGTTCAATAACCTGCTCTTAATTATAATGCAAATTTATAGTCACTATGCTAATTCTCTTGCTTTCCTATTATAGTAAATGAGACTCAGAATATTGATTATTGAACCTGCAAAATAATGAAATTATTCATCTCTTTCACAAAAGTTATTAGCATCTTTAGAAATCGTACCTCAAGCAATTGTTAACAGTTCTATTTTTACTTCCCTATCAAAAGAATTTTTATAAATAATTCTGTTATATACTTTATTCATTTGTTTTTCTAAAAGCTTATATAAAATACTTATAACTTGTAAGACAAAGAAAAATTTTGCCATATAGAGTAACGTCAACAATAAGATGACAGAATTATTCAACTCCTGTAAGAAAGATAGAGCCAACAGTCTCGTCAAAACATCGAAAAATCAGATCGTCATTTCCCTCGGCCCAACAGCCAATCAATACACCCAGGCTCATCTCTGGGCGTTCATTATTAAAACCTTCGGTGACGCAACGCTCCCGCCAGCAGTCCCAGCCACCGTCGCCACGCCGTCGTCTCGTAAATTGAACGAAGCGTTAACTAGTTCCGTAGTCGCCAAGTTAAATGGCCAGCAGTGGCGGTGCAGCTGGCGACCGATGCGCCTATCCTCTCGGCTGCCCCCCACTTTCATAATTTCCACACCAATGAACTCGTCGCTGCAGACTATCTCGCTGCCTCTCTCTCTCTCGCTCTACATTATATGAATTCGACAAAATTTTCGTGATGGGCGCGCCGACGAACAATGCCCGTCTAGGGGGG
>JAPYZA010005667.1:0-12201 GCA_030522685.1 Eupelmus azureus | reverse complement strand
CTAATCGTATTAAAGGTTTTCCGAATTGTAACGTATATTGTCATTTAGTTTTTAATTTAATTGGTTAATCAAATAAACAGCTCTGATTGGTCACCTAATCAATCAATCAGAGCCCACTGTCGATCATGAAACGTCCACCGTCACTACATAAATAGTGATGATAAAGATCCTCAGATTCAGGCTTAATGTACGAAATCAGATGTAATTTTTACGAAATTTTGGAAACTTAGTAGCAACATGCAATAGGCAACTAAATGATAACACACAAAAACTCTCGAATCAAAATTAAAAGAATCAAAAAAATGATTACAAAGGTCACTAATTCAATGTTTAAACTAACTTTTATACTAAAATATATGAAAATTTTTGTATAGGTTTCAAAGCGTAACAACTCATTTGGATTGTTATTCTTGAAATTGCAGGTACGAGAAATGAGTATAGCAACGTCTTAACCACAGCGGAAGGGGCGACAAGGGATTTCACGCAAGCGATAGGCAGGAAGACCTTCAGCAGCGGCGGCGACGTGGGCGCACGTCGGCCAGAGTCGGCCACGTGCGTCGTCCCGCCACAAATCGACCACGCCTACCTAACGGCTGGTCAGCAACAGCAACAACAACAACAGCAGCAGCAGCAGCAACAGCAGCAAACATATTTCAACAGCAATAACAATAATAGTATAAACGTCAAGAACATCATCGGCGAGGAAGTCAATGTCAAGGGCAACGGAAACGTGTGGATGGGCTTGCCGGCGAAGGTTAAGCAACCGGTGATCGCCACAGATAACAGCAACGCAGTCTGGCAAGAGTTGAGCGATTTGGGTATCACGGTGGCCGGTACAGGTCTGCCGCTATATCAGCAGCCAGTGATCAACGTGGCAACTAAGCAGCAGCCTCAGCCGCTGCTGAGACAGGACAGTCAGGACGTGCTACGCACACTGGAGACAGATGCTAATGGCTTCGATCTGGTTTCGTATTTATGCGACGTAAGTATATGTTTGCCTTGCCTTACGTCAGTTTAAGTTCAACATCGCTTCGAAATTCTAGAGATAAACTTTTACTTTGCTTAGATGACGCAAGCTTAAGATATCTGAATCATAAGCTATCGTAAAAGAAGCTTTGCAAAAATCTTATTTTCCATAAGTATTACATAATTCCACTGAATCATTAAAGGAAATTTCATCTTTCAGGACGACATTCCATCACCAGGAGATAGCGTATCGACGGATTCTTCAAGGATAACAGACATCAATAGCCTGCCAAGGCTGCCGTCAAACTCCTCGGCGCACATAGTCGTCTCGCCCAAAACCTACGAACCCATCACACTCACAAGCACACCCATAGACCCACTGAAGATCAGGCTTCAGTCATCAGCGGACTCGCCCTTCTCTCACGAAAGCTCGAACCCTCGTAACCTCTCGCCAATGTCATCCGCATCGTCCGAAATAATTACAACAAGTCGCTCATCCAACCGTCAACTGCGAACCATCGTCAAGATCGAAAAACCGGAAAGTCCACCACCGATGGAGAGGCGATCAATCAGGCCCAGACGAACGCGGCTCAGCTCCGTCACGAGCCAGCAAAGTAGCAGCAGTCGGGGCAAGGGCAGAAAACGAATGCACGACGAAAGCGACTCGGACGACGAAGTTTACAGGGAGACGAGAGAGAAGAACAACGAGGCATCGCGCAAGTCAAGGATGAACAAGAAGGCCAAAGAGATGGAGATGTCCAAAAGGGCGCAGGAGTTGGAGAAGGATAATAGGATACTGAAGATGAAAGTTGAGGAGCTGGAGAAGCTCGTATCGTCGATGAGGAATGCCCTTCTGCGTTCGGCATTGAAGAGGGAGGTCAAACCTACTAATATGTTTTGAGCATCTGACCTCCTGGGAGCCTGGGTCTCTCTGATTTTTAGTTCTCTCACTGAGACAAGTGAGATACTCTTTTTTATTTTGAATACGGAAGAGACACGTCGACAGGGCGTTTTATTATTGCGCTGTAAAACATTATGAGTCAGTCGAATGTTGGATGATGTGTTACTTCGTCCTAGGTTTTATTGGAAAAGAATCTTAATGCATTTGCATCGTACGAGAGAGAATTTTTTTTATGATGATATATATATATTCTGCTGTGAAAATAGACGTGAAATTTATGATGTAACGTGATTTTTATTATGACCTGCGGTCGCACAGGTCCTTTTTGATTTTATTGTGCACAGTTGGAATTTTGATGAAGTTGTAAGCTTTTGTCGATCTGACGACAAAAATCTGCGCAAAGCAGAAACGATTATTATAAAAGGAAACTATTTTTTCCTATTAAAGAAGAAGTGTAGGAACACGAGATTTTATCCAACTGCGCAAAAAGCACTTGAAATGGTTAGACGTAAATAAGCAAAGTATGAATAATGGAAAAAATGGATTTTTCATTAATTCATTAAAATCAAACCAATTTATAGGATTTCTGCATATGAATAGTTTACATCTTTTTGTATCGACAAACACTAATGCGCCTCTGATCAGTGTAGCTTGGCAAAGCAAACATTAAAACTATGGTTTGATTATATACAAAGATACAAGATGGTCCTGATTATGAATAGATAATCAGCTATCTAGATTCAATTCTAAATAATCACTTAAATATTATTTACTAATTTCTTCTTTTTTACATTATGGGAATCCGGATCAACATATATGTAGTTTTTGTTAATACTTGTTTTCATTATTAAAAAAAATGTGTTTTCTGTAAGCACGAAATGAAATTGTAATCTATTAAGTTTTAGTAAACTGCGCAGATGTATTTGGCAATAAAAAAAGGAAAAAATATTTTGCAATGTTTATATCATAGTTTTATTACAGAGAGAAAATTCTTTATTTTTCAACTTGTTGAATTTTATCATTGTTAGACTATTTTCTGGTGAAAAATACAGTACAATACACTAAAGAGAAGAAAAATAAATTATCTTGTACAAGTGATTAATTAAAAATTAGTACACTTATTTTCATAGTAATTATAGCATCTACTGGAATTTAACTACGTAAAATATATTGTCAACATGCGGTGACTAATCACCTAAACGCGGCTGATTCGAGCTTCTGATTATATTTTTTAAAAAAAGTTGCCCGAATCTTAAAAGAGCCGAAGATTTATTGACAGTGTTAGAAAGTTATAACATTGATACATCATAGGTATATTTTATCATAGGAAGTCGACAGTTCGTTGATTTTCTTATAAATATTTTTGTTAATGAAGGACTATTTTTTATACGCTGCAAAAAAGCCTTATATATTTTACGATTGCACATTCTACAATCAAAGTAATAATAAAAACATTGTAAAATTTAAAAGTGAACATCTTTGTTACTTAAAGAGAAAATATTTATGAAATTCTATATAATTTCTATCACTCGTTAAAAAAATACATTTTCTTATTATTTTATTAGTAATATCATTAAATTTAAAATATATTTGTAACCTACTTATAGGTGAAAGCTTTAAAAATATAATAAAATCTATTTTAAAGTAACGGAAAGTGTTCTCATTTTAATAAAAACATTAAAAAGATGAAAATGCTTTGAACATCTTGTAGCTGAAGCTTAAAAAAAAATAATAATAAAACTGCGTTTTCTTGTAATACGTAAATGTTTTTGCGTTTTATTTGTGCACAAAATATTATGTATCCATTTACTTATTGATCTTTTTAACAGTTATATGACTGTTATAAACAGCTTAAATCGCATGTTAACATTTGTGCGAATGAAACAATGTATTACACCTTTTATGCAATAAATATATTCATGCATATAAATTATATTTTATTATTCATTACATCTTATACATAAAAACAGCTATTAATTGATCATTAATTAAAAAATCTTTATTTTATTGAGTTTAATGATAAAATTAAAATGTATCCAGCAAAAATGATGTTAGAATCTGTAAATTTCAGATATCTTTATTTTATTTAATCCATTTAAATTATTACAATAAGTTGGCTTGATTTTAACATAAATTATTTCAAATATCTTTTTGTAATAAAGATTTCTTTGTATTTTGTATAAGGAGTCTGTAAGGAACGAATTATTCGTGACTTATAACTTTGAAGAAATCGGTGCGTGATCATATTAAGAACTTTTTATAATAATTGAGCTTAAAAATCGAACATTTAATAATTAAATAAATTTAAACTCTTTTAAACAATTTCTATGATGGTGATTATAAGTCAGTGCACAAGTAGATATACACAATTAGACACCAATGAGCAGATAGCAATTGATGCAGTTTCTTCTTCTTATAAAAATGCAATTTATTATAATAAAACAAATCCTGCTGCTAAAATTAGAAGAGAGTTAAAATATATACAACCGGAATCTCAATAAATGCTATAGCGACGAATGCAGCTTAAACTGACAAGAAAATGACAGTAAATGCATCAGAGCCTGAGTACGTACCATTGGCAGACAATAATTAGGCACTACGCATTAAAAATAGTTTTAATAAGTAAAAAATTATCTCAACTAATAGTAAGCTGTGTTCTTTTCCCCTGTATATATGCATCATGTGTCGGCTCTAAATTCGATCTTTTCACGTATAAGTAATATAATTATAATTACAAAATGCAAAAATATGTTCATTCAATATGCAAATTCTAATATTTAAAGAAGTAAAGTTGTTTTTTTTTATAGTTGCATAATTTTCCTTGAACTTTTAAAAATGTTAAATAATGTCTTATTTAAAATAATTCGAATTTTAGCCTTAAAACGTTGAATTGTATATTAATCTATATTTAAAAATTTTTTGAATTATGTAACTAACTATGTAGTATTTATTAATTGCTATGTGTGTGACTGCATCTGTAAGACCACAGATCTGACGATTAAAGATTATTTTGTTTACAAATTATGCTTCTAGTTTATAAAATTATTTGAGGTTTTAAATTTTTTTAATTTTCAAAGTCAACAAAATAGTGATAAACCTTTAATTATTATACAGTTAATTACGATCTATTATCGATAATTATAATAAATAAATGACAAATTTATAATCATTTTCCTTTAATTATAGTCTTTTATATAATTATACAACTATACATTTATAATATTTCTCGAATGTTATTTTTCACGTTCAAATTGTCAAGTACTGGAATAGGTTCTAATTATTAAAAACATACATGCTCTTTGCTATTTGATTATACAAAACTTCTAGATTAAAAATTAACACATTTATCAAAATTTTAATTTTTTAACCTTTTATTTTATAATAATGGAACAAGATTTAAACTTACTCGCGTATGTATGATATAATACCACGATCTTGATAAAATATAAAATTTTATTAATAATAAAAAACATTTAGGGTTAAAAATTTGATCATCGAATTGGCAATAAACGACAAAAAATACGAAGGTAATTGTTCAAAATTATTATTTAATAGATTGCATTAAATCAATTGAAAATATTATAAAATAAAACTAATAATTTACAATAGTCCCAAGTAAAAATATGCCGCCTGAGACGTCTCTGAACCATTTTGTTCGTAATTATGCGAAATTAAAAGGTACAAAAAATATGTGTCTTGAAGGAGGATGTGGGGTCTGCATTGTAGCAGTTAAAGTGAAAAATGAAGTATTTTCCGTTAATTCTTGTCTTGTCCCAATTTACATATGTCACAGGTATTTTTTATAACTTTATTGCTGAAATTTACCATTGCCTAAAGTTTCTTTATTTTTTAGTATAATTTTCTTTTCAGTTGGCAAGTTACAACGATTGAAGGTATAGGAGGCAAACTAAATGGTTATAATACCTTACAAAGTACCTTAGCAGAAATGAATGGATCTCAGTGCGGATATTGCTCTCCCGCCATGGTTATGAATATGTTCTGGTAATAAATTACGATTCGATTAAAATAATTCAAAAAAATTTAGCAAAAATTATGAACAATTTACTCAGTCTTGTAGAAAATGGACAAAATACTATACAACGGATCGAAAATGCTTTTGGCAGTAGTATATGTCGATGTACCGGATATAGACCAATTTTAGATGCCTTTCAATCATTTGCTACTGACGTAAAATCATTTTCTGATATTCAGGATATTGAAGTAACATATGGTTTTAAATTATTTTAAGGGTGTAACTAATAAAAACACTTTCTAAGTAGCATTGAAAAAAGTACGAAATTTATTATAAAATTTTTTATTGATTATAATTATTTAAAGATTGAATATGTAGTAAAGTAATTACGAACAAATTCTAAGAATTAGTTTTAAATTTAAGTAATAAAACAATGAATTAATTCAAATGATTGATTTAAAAATGTAAATAAATAAAAATTTTAAATGCTAGATTATGATAGCACTTGTATTTAAATGACCGCGATATAATTTTTTTATAATGTTGTGGTATTTTTTGAAAGTTTCAACTTTATATGAAGTTGATATTTTTTATAAACAATTATTTTTGTTTCAGTGAATTATTTAATAAGATTAGATAATTAGATATTTAGATTAGAAAAAAATAAATACAAATTGTTATAATAATTATAGTAAATTTATAATTGATAATTTAATTATAAATTTATTTATTAATTTTAATTTATTTACAATTTGTAAATGTAAATAAAGATTTAAAAATACTAGAATTTGTATATGATGATGGTAATATCAAGCTACTTGAATCGTGATAAATTTAGTAAACCTTTATAATATTTATTCTATTTAGAAAAATATTCACTTACTATAATATTGTAGGATACATGTAAATCAACTTATATGAATAATTGCAGACAGCAAAAAGATTTTTATAAAGATTTTGAAATTATAAATATTGATACGTCGAAAGTATTCTACCAACGTCTGAAAAATGCTATATTTTTCAAAGTATACGAAATATCTGAAATTTTTAGTATTTTTACGGAATATCCGAATTTTTCATATATACTTAACGGAGGCAATACTGGAAATGGTTAGTAGTATAGTTAAAAAAAGTAATAGAATAATATTTTGTAAAGTTAATCTTTTGGCAGGTGTTTATCGAATAGAAAAAAGAGATTTATACATAGATATTAATGACGTTGATGAGCTTCGTAGAATAGAAAAGACGAAGTCATCGTTAACTATAGGAGGTAATAATACCCTTGAAAAAATTAAAGAAAATTTTTACAAATTTTCTAAATATCCAGGCTTCAAATATCTTCAACAATTAGCAGATCACATAGATCATATTGGTCATGTATCCTTAAGAAATGTAATAACTTCCTTCCAAAATTTTGAATTACTTTATTTTATGTATTAGTTATTTAATTACTATTTTTATATAGATTGGAACTGTAGCTGGGAATCTGATGTTGAAACATGAACACCATGAATTTCCTTCTGATTTATTTTTGATATTAGAAACAGCTGGTGCAGAAATTCACATATGTATATAATTTATTTAAGTGATAAATATTGTATCAAATAAATCAGTCTTATGAAAGTTTTTTTTCAGTAAATTCGGTTTCATCAAAAGTTGTAATGGACCTACGAAGTTTTCTAACAATCGACATGAAACATAAATTAATATATAGTATAAAATTATCAAAATTAGATACTGATTATGTTTATTCCTCTTACAAGGTAACATTTTCGAAGTTTATTAACAACTTTAAGTAAAAAATAATTAAATTTTTATTTCATTTAATTACTTTTAATTAATTTGATAATTTTTCAGATAATGCCAAGAGCTCAAAATGCACATGCTCATGTTAATGCTGGTTTCCTTTTTAAATTGGACACAAAAACTAATGTTTTAAAAAAACCAAATATAATATTTGGTGGAATAAATCCTAATTTTGTAAGTTTATATAAATTACTAAATAAAACTAATTAATGAATAAATAAATTAGTGAACCAGGAAAAGTATTGAAGGTAATTTAATGTTACATTTTAAGCTGCATGCATCTAAAACTGAAGAATTTCTTGTTGGAAAAAAACTTATTGATAAAAATGTCTTTGAGGATACTCTAAATATTTTAGATTCTGAATTGAAGCCTGATTATGTTTTACCAGATCCTAAACCAGAATATCGTAAAATACTTGCTGAGAGTTTATTTTATAAGGTATTTTAGCAATTTTTTAATTAAATGATATAATATTGTAGTAAGTTTGTTATTCTATTATAAAATTATATCAAATAACATTTGGATTTGTAATTTTTAGTTTATCCTTAGTTTAAAGCCTGATCAGATAAATAGTAAATTACGGAGTGGCGGAAACGTATTACAACGCGGTATCTCATTCGGAAAAGTTGATTACAATATCGATAGAAGTTTATGGCCCATTAATAAGCCAATGCCAAAATTAGAAGCTTTCAGTCAAACTTCGGGTGAAGCTGAATATGCTAACGATATATTTGAAAGAGACAATGAGTTATATTGCACATTTGCAATAGCTGATGCAGTTGGTAAAATAAAGGATATAGATTATTCTGAAGCTGTGGTAAAATAAAATAATTTATTATTGGTTAAAAGTATTTGCTTTCATATTTATGTTATCTATTACAGAAAGATTAAAATCATAATTGTTTTAGAAAATGGACGGTGTAATAGCATTTTTTACAGCTAAAGATGTTATAGGAAAAAATATTTTTGTGGATAGTGCAAAGCCAAATTTCTTGGTAGTAGAAGATGAAATAGTAAGTAGCAAAGTAACAAATAGAAAGAATATTTTATAAGTATTGCATTTTTTTAAATTATTTTAAAAAATCCTTTAAATTCGATAATTTAAAAAACTTATGTTAATTTCCCGTTAATACACTAATAAGTGTGCCATCAATATATTGTAATTTATTATTTCAATTCTTTAAAAAGATACTGCAGAATGGGGCTAATTGAGTAAATTGTAAACAGTAGATATTTTTCTTAATTCTTCTTCTAATGCTTTTTAAATAATTTGTTATTTTATCATCATATAATGTTTCTAAAAAACTTTTGCTTTTGGTGATTTTATAGTGACTGAAAAAGGAAAAAGTACAGTACAAAATTATTACTTGATTAGCCTTATTATACGGAACTATAGCTAAAAATTCATTTATCTTCATTATTTTATTTTTACGCAGCTTTTTGCTGAAAAAGATGTTCTATATGCAGGACAGCCATTTGGTTTAATAGTAGCAAATTCTCAATATACAGCGCTTGATGCTGTAAAGAAGGTCAAGCTAAATTTCGTTAGTGGCCCAAAGAAAAAGCCGTTAATTACAATTCAAGATGTTTTTGCAAGTCAAGATAAAACCAGATTTTTGAATACAGCAAATCAACGCGCAAGTGCACCACCCGGTAATGCGAGATTTAATTGAGGCATTGGCTTGCAAAATGAACACATATACAATTTACGTACACCTGCCGGACAAAATATCGTTTAGAACGTTTTTGAAATCTTCCAATAGGATCGTCCAAAATATTGGAATTGTCCAATAAGTTTATAGGATTTCAAAACGTTCCAAACGATATTTTGTTCAGAGAGTGTACATTGAATAGTCTGTTCTCTTTTTCTAGCCAATGCTTTGATTCCATTTATTAGTCAAGAAAAAACTTTTCTAAGAATATAATTTATTTTTAAAGGGAAAGATATCAAATACGTAATTAAGGGTACTTTTGAATCTTCGAGTCAGTATCATTACACTTTAGAACCACACTCCTGCATTTGTATACCTATTGAAGATCAACTTGACATTTTTGCACCAACACAATGGATGGACGCTATGCAACATAGTATTGCTGTATGCCTAGGGATTGCAGAAAATAAGTAATTAAAGATTAATATGTATTTCTAATTGTTTATTAACACTTAAAAATAAACCCAACAAACCCTTTCTATGTTTATCTTGTAAATTTACTGCTGTTCTTGTATTGTTTGAATTTACTATTGATAATTTGGTATCAAATTTCATTATTTGGTATTAAATTATTAAATATTTTGTTATTGAATTGGCAGCAGTTTTTAATAGTTTAAAAAAGAAAGGGTATGAATATTAGTTATAAGTTTTAATTGTCAACGTTAGAAAGAGCCTTACAAAATTTGGTAAATTTACCTTTAAGAATTAAATTAAAGCTTTAATGACAGCTTAATATTTATCCAAATCATTAATGTTTTATAATTAAACTGTTATCTTTAAAAATAATACATTAATTTAATAAATAGGATTAATATAAACGTAAGACGAATCGGTGGATCGTACGGTGTTAAATGTACACGATCAATACAGATGGCATGCGCAACTGCTTTAGCTGCTTATAAATTGAACCGCCCTGTTCGATTTATCATGACCATAGAAGAAACAATGAAATCAGTGGGCAAAAGGCCATCTTCTTGTCAAAAATATGAGGTTGGTGTTGATGATTCCGGAAAAATTCAATATTTAATGGGTGACTATTACACCAATCAAGGATGCACATTTAATGATGCAGTAGATTTTTTTGGAATTACCTTGGCAAAAAATTGCTATGATTATTCGACTTGGAATTTAAGTGCAACTAGCGTTAAAACAGACTTGCCTTCTAATACTTGGGCTCGAGCACCAGGTAAAGCTTTACTTTTTTTAAATAAATTTGAAACAATTACTCTAAATCTGTGTGTAATCAATAGAAAGTTAAGAAAAACGTTTCAAATCATTAGTTAAACAATTAATTAAACTATAGTTTTCAAATAACCGATTTCACTATGCTTACATTTAAATTTAAGACTTATTAATTAAAATTTGTCTTACGTTTCCAGCATCAGCAGAAGGTTTAGCATTTATTGAAAATATAATGGAACATATTGCAAAAGTCACTAAAGTAGATCCAATCGATGTTAGATTGAAAAACTTAGACGAAAAGTATCGAAACTCAGTAAAAACAATTATTGATGAAATAATTAAAACTTCCGATTTCCGGAATCGCCAAAACTCTATTAAATTATTTAATAAGGTTAGTTATCATTTGTTTATCATCAGCAGAGATATAATCTAAATCAAATAATACTTATAGGAAAATCGATGGAAAAAACAAGGCATTTCTTTAGTCGTAATGAAATTTGATATTAGCTTTTTTGGTCCTTTTTATGCATTAGTTTCTATATATGCAAGAGATGGTACAGTTTCCATTACTCATGCTGGTATCGAAATGGGGCAAGGTATTAATACAAAGGTAAAAAAAATATTTATTCCATAATTCTTCAAAATGAGTCTGAAGCCGGTATCTGATTCACAATAGTTGATTCAGTAAACATTTTTACTAAAATCATAATAAATATTGTTAAAAATAATCATAAATATTGTTATTTTTGATTTGCATATTAGAAAATTTATGATTTTTCATTGTTGAAAACTGTATTATTTACTATATTCAATGTCAAGTTAAGAACCACTAATAGAAGAAGTGCCATAGAATTAATTTCTGTGAATCACCTGACAGTTTCAAACCCACATAAGGAAGCACTCATCAGGAAAACAAACATTATTAATATTAATAATATTCAAGTCTCTTATAAAACTTCCAAAAAAGACTATTTCTTTAAAATTTTTCAAATTATAGGTAGCTCAAGTAGCAGCGTACACACTTGGAATAGATGTAAGTATGATTAGCATTAAACCAAGTAACAACTTGACTGCACCAAATGCAATGTTCACGGCTGCAAGTATTTCTAGCGATTGTTGCACAAGTGTACGTTGATTTTTAAAATTAATCTTACTTAACTAAAATGTTTGTAGTGTACTTTTAAATTACTTAAAAAAATTCTATTTTAAGGCTGCTAAATCAGCTTGTGAAAAGTTACTTTCAAGGTTAAAACCAATTCGTGAAAGCATGGGTAATCCAACTTGGGAAGAACTTATATATAAAGCTCATTCCGAAGAAGTAGATCTTTGCGCGATTCATGCGTAATTAATTTTAATTTGATTTGTATATACATTTTTTGATTATGAACAGAAAAAATACGTTACGCCATTGCAGGTATTTTCCAAATTCTAATGAGGCACCACAACCTTATTCAATTTATGGAGCCACTGTAGCATCTGTAGAAGTAGATATATTGACTGGTCAACATATAATTCAAAGAGTCGATATTTTAGAAGACACTGGTGTTAGTTTGAATCCAGATATAGACGTAGGACAAATACAAGGTGCCTTTATTATGGGTCTTGGCTTATGGACAACTGAAGAGTTGAAATACGATCCAAAATCAGGGGCTCATTAGTC
>JAPYZA010005666.1:0-12247 GCA_030522685.1 Eupelmus azureus | reverse complement strand
GTAAGGAATATATCATTTAATATTTTTTTAGAATTATAAACCACCAGGTGCTAAAGATATACCTGTTGATTTTCGAGTAAGCTTTTTACGAAATGCCTCAAATCCAAACGGTGTTCTGAGCTCAAAAGGTAATTCAAATATAATATTTCGAACATTCACCATAATTCTATATTATGCACCGAAGGAATAAAGCAGGTTATTGGCTCTCCGCATGTGAGTTGCGCCCGAGCGAAGCAAGGGCGGCATACATGCACAACACATAATCTGTTTTACTTCATGAGTGCAATATACTATTTTTAGTACACCCCGGCCAAAAAGGGGGGTCTTTTGTGATGGCATGACATGAAATGCGCAGTCGCGCATGTGTAGAGTGCTTTTTCCTCAGGAAAATACAGCAGTACTTTATTCTCGGCTGATCAAGAATAAAGACATCACTATAAGCCGAGGTGTGCTAAAAAGGATTTTATTTCATTATAATTAAATGAGAGGCTTCATAAACTCATAACTCAATGCATAAACTTTACCGAAAATTATTCAAATCGAGACTCGTAGAATTCTAAGATTTATCAGTCTAATTTTATACATATTGTACATAATTTGTATATGATTAATTTTATTCAAAAACTTTTATAAAATTTTTATAAAATCTTAGTTTTTTCTTACTCGTGATGAGTATAAAGTGATTATGGTGATATAAAAAATCAAAACTTCAACAGCCTTCTCTGAACTAAATTATTTAAGTTTTTCATAGAATTTATTATTATAAAAGTCTTCTATCGATAAAACTTAAATATCTATATAATAATAATTTTATGGGACATTAAACAAAATATGTTGAAAATATCAATTAAAATGATTCATGAATTACGTAGACGAATCTTTTGATTTTTAACGAACAAACTTTATTAAACTTTATTAAACTTTTAAAAATTCGACGTTTCGCAATGCTTAGAAAACACTCTTTTCTGGACTATTTTCGTTAAAAATCAATATATTCGTTTACTTAATTAAGAATAAATATGAACAATAAATTTATCAACCAACTTATCTACAGTAGAACTGATTAAATCCAAGATCAGATTAAACGGGTTTAATTAGTTTAAATCAGTCCTAATATCGAATTCTACAAATAAATCGGGTTTAAAGAGTTCGATTAATCTATTCTTGAAAAGCTTTTTTGATCATTTTAAAACTATATATCATTAACGATAATTTTACCTCTAGCTACTGGGGAACCGGCTTTATGTATGAGTTACTCAATTCCAATAGCTATCCGAAACGCACTTGACTCAGCACGTGCAGATGCAGGAGACTCTGAAATTTGGTACGACATAAGTAAGTACATAGTTTTTATAATTAATAATAATAGTAAATTATGCAACAAAAATTGATTTCTATTGTGTTTAATATCGTTCTTTATTTCCGACTTAATCGTAGCTACTTTCCTAATCAGTAAAAAAAAAATAAAAACTAAAAAAAAAAAATAAATAAACTCTATTTCTCGCATTCGAAAAAATTATATCCCGTTGTGCTCTTTTATCAGGTCTAAAAAGTGAGTTATAGTGTTGAGTTGGAAATAAACAGATTACTTATTTATTTTAATAAATTTAATAAATTTCAGGTACTCCGTATACTGTAGAAAATATACTAATGTCGACTTTGACTAAAAAGGAAAATATGAGTATTTAATGTCTTTAATGCACAGTTGAGACAAAAAATAAATTATGAAAAATATAATTAATTAATAAACTAATAACAATAAACTAATTAATATAATTAGTTTCATTGAACAATTTTCATGTGACTCATTTATTTTTAAAAACATTTATAGAATTCATTTTTTATTTGTTAGTTTTTTTTAAATCTATTATATATAATTGGCAGCATTCACTGTCACGTTACAACATATTTTATTGATTATTTGTTTTCCTTTGCTCAAAAATTAAAAATGTGGAGCTACATTTATACGGCAAGTACTTTTATTAAAAAACTTACTAAAGTATTTCTTAGAATTAATTTTCGTAACACTAACTCGTAATTGTTTTTGTTTCTTTTTTCATGGGTAGACAAATAACAAGCATAACGTAACTTCTTCACATACTAAATTGAGAGTATGAGAAACGTGCAATTTTTGTGCCTGCTTATAAACTTTGCTACAATGCTTGTTATCTGCAAATATTGATTTATTAACCCGAAATCGGATATGCCTTGCCGCAAAAACAATAAAAAACCATCTTTATCAATAGTTATTAATAATAATTAAAACCTATTTATGAATTATTTATGGTTAATTTAAATTGATAAATAAATTATTATTTCTTACTCGCTAAAAAGCGGGACAAAACTAGATTATATATAGATTATATCTATAAAATTTTTTTCCGCAAATTCAAATTATTTCAGCAAAATTCTGAAATACACTAAAAATAATTACCCTAAAAATTATTTATTTAAAGATGTTGAGAAACTAATATTTGTTTAATTTTTATTTAATGTTATATGTTTAATGAAATTATTTAAAAAATTTCATGTGCAAACTTTAAAAATACTGGAAATAAAGTCACGATTTTTTGGATCTTGTTATTTGGTTTCTTTTTATTTTAAATTTAGACTGTGTGTATAAAATTCAGTATTTAAATAAATATATTTTATAACTGATTCAAATTCTAACCATTAATTGGTATTTCGTATATTAACAATTATTAATCAGTAGAGTGTATAATTTTTGGGAACCAAATTGGATAAAACTTGGCCAGCGGATTCTTTGTCCTGCAGATAGATGAAAGCTTCAGCAGTAGCATTTAATACTGAATTATTCTTGAGATACACTATATGATGTATTTCATTTTTCATCTTCGAAAAAAATTATATTGTATACTGCTTAATATCGAATTTTAGGACTGATTATGATGACTGAAAAATGCCGAATCTATGTTTAAGAGATAAAAATCAGCACTTTTCAAAACAAATTATGGAACGACGCGTTCTTTACTCAAAAAGATGATTTGTGCATATTTATATGCAACTACGTATTTTCAAAATTTTCAAAATTATTCTCAAAATACTACTAATACATGCAATCCAAGTTGAATCTTAATTTTGCTTGTTTGTAAATACCAGACTTTAAAAAAATTGTATTACCACAGTCAGTAATTTACACCTGCATGCAAGTTAAAAATGTAGATAACAAATATTTATTAAATTCTAAGTTCTAGGACACAAATGTTTCTATTAAAATTTGTACCTCATAGTTTTTTCACAATATATAAAACAATACAGAAACCTGTTTAAACTTGAAATAATAATAATAAAAGGATATTTATCAATTTAGACTACTATACAAGGTGAAAATTCATTAAAATTTTATGATAACTTGTTAATAACTATTGATAAAGTCCTGTTTGACGGGAGATACTATTTTACGGAAAACTTCTAATATAAGTATGTCAGTAATGTTTAACTTATACATTCTATAAAAAAAACTCAGTCTTACTAAAACATTTTTTTTAAATCAGTTTGTATTTTTCGCTTTAAAACATTCGAAAAAGATTATTAAAATGTCTTCAAAGTTTTATTTTTACAATTTATAAGTTTATTTTGTTTACGATACTTGTTAAATACTTAAATATTTCAACAGTTTTAGTTTACAATAATGGGCCAAAATAGTAGCTCAAATTTGTAAGTATGATCTATTATAAAAAGTTTAATTAAATAAATATTTTTATAATAAATAAACTTTTAGAGACTGTGATACCATAATTGAATTAACAATTAATGACCAAAAATATCAAGGTAAGCACAAATAACTTGGAAAATTCCTTTAGTTGCGGGTTGCAGTTCCAAAATTATTAGATAATTATTTAATCCTTTATTGATTACAAAATTTTTGATATAAACAATAATTACAAAAATACAAAGTTTCACAAAAAGGATACAACGTCGCTCTTATTTTTTTCAATTACATTTTAACTATCGTTAAAATCACACGCGTTATGCACATCTTATATTTCGCTTCATTTCATTTAACAGCACACGTAAGATTTATTATCTTCACGTGCCAAAATCCAACAAACGATTTACAGAATATAAATACTGTAGCATATATTTCATGCATTGAAAAGTTTATTTTATTATTTTAAATCCATTAAATGCTTTGTATACCAAACAATATTTTGTATAAGATGCAATTTTTTCTTTTAGCAGCTACAACTATGATTAGCAAAAAAGGATTGATTCTGAAAAAAGTAAATGCAAGCATGTTTTCTTTAGTTTTATCTTGTGTTTATTTTAAAATACTACTGTAGCGATTTTTTTATGTTTTGGAACTTCAACACACATTTGAAAAGTGATATTTTCTTTAAACATTATTGAAAACAATGTAAACTAATAATAATCATATTAAAAATAGTGCCCAAAAATGTTCGTCCAGATATGACTTTGAATTATTTTATAAGAAATATTGCGAATCTAAAAGGAACTAAATATATGTGCCTTGAAGGAGGATGTGGTGTATGCATTGTATCAGTCAACGTGAAAAATAACATTTTTTCTGTTAATTCTTGTCTTGTGCCAATTTTTCTGTGCCAAGGGTATTATTATTATTATTACTTTAAATCTAATTTCTATAATTTCTTCTATAATTTCTAAATACTATTTCGTTTAATAGTTGGTATATTACAACCATTGAAGGTATTGGAGGTAAACAAAAGGGATATAATACTTTGCAAACTACTTTAGCTGAAATGAATGGATCTCAATGCGGCTATTGCTCACCAGCTATGGTTATGAATATGTTCAGGTAAAAACTTTTTTTACTCAAAAAATGATGCTCACAAAGCAAGAAGTAATTTCAAAATTTCGTTTTAGTCTAGTAGAACAAGGGAAGACTACAATGCAAGAGATTGAAAATTCTTTTGGAAGCAATATTTGTCGATGTACTGGATACAGACCTATTCTTGACACATTTCAATCCTTTGCGAGCGATCGTAAATTACTAAACAACTTACCTGATATCGAAGTAAATATTTAATCTGGTTGCGTTTTAAATCACAAAAAATTTTTTATAGAAACGTACTTAATTTAAGAGTTTTAAATTTTACAAAATGATGAGGAATAACCCATAAGTACCGATAAAAATCTTAAAGATATAATTTTTTCAAAATAATTTAGGGTCCTTCGAATGTGTCGTATGTATCTTACCTTTTTATTTATATAATAGAAATACTTATTCAAAATAAATGTTTCAGGATTTTTACAAAAGGCCACCATGCTCAAAAAATAACGATATTTACGAAGATACTTATAAAAATTTTGAAATAATAAACATTCATAAATTAAAACCGGTACACTTTTGCTTAAAAGACGCCGAATTTTTTAAAGTATTAAATATATCTCAAATTTTTACTATTTTCAATAAATATCCTTATTCTTCATACATACTTAACGGAGGCAATACTGGAAATGGTACATAAGAATTCACAATTGATTTTTTTATGAATTTCTTAATATCTTAGGATATATTTAAAATATAGTAATTTATTTTTGTAATCTACAATTAAAATTATTATTTAGGTGTATATAGAATAAATAAGAAAAAGTTATATATTGATGTTAATGACGTCGAAGATCTTATGAGAATAAAAAAGACGAATTCATCATTAACATTAGGTGGTAATGTAACTCTTGAAGTTGCTAAAGAAAATTTTTATAAATTTGCTAGTAATTCTGGATTTGAATACCTTCATCGATTAGCAGATCATATAAACCTTATTGGACACGTCTCTTTGCGAAATGTAGTTACATTAACTTTTAATATTTTTGGTACATTTATGTTCTTTATTGAAACCACATATTGTTTATATGTAGATAGGAACGATAGCTGGCAATCTCATGTTAAAGCACGAGCATAATGAATTTCCATCCGATTTATTTTTAATATTGGAAACAGCGAGTGCTGAAATCCATATCCGTATGTTAATTATTAATATTTTTCAGTAAACTAATTATATACTAGTAACTAATTATGGCTTTTATTATTTCAGTTGAATCACTTTCATCAAAGCTTGTGATGAATCTAAAAGATTTTCTAAAAATTGACATGAAGCACAAATTAATTTACAGTATACTGTTACCGAAATTAGAATCTGATAATATATTTACATCTTACAAGGTATTTTATTTTGAATGAATTTAAATCATTTTTAGATTAATATAATTAAAAACTCTCTGTCAATCCAACTTAATTTAATCGTTGAAAAAAAAATTCATAAAAAATTTGAATTAAAAAAATAACTATTCCAGATAATGCCAAGGGCTCAAAATGCACATGCAGATGTAAATGCTGGTTTTCTATTTAAATTAGATAGAACAACTAAAGTTCTAAAGAAACCGAATATTATCTTTGGAGGAATCAATCCGAACTTCGTAAGTTTTAGTAAATAATGAAATATTGGTATTAATATGTAACAAATATTTTGTTTTTAATTAAAAATTTTATTTTTATTACAGCTTCATGCTTCAAAAACAGAAGAATTTCTTGTGGGAAAAACACTCATTGACAAAAGTATTTTAAGAGAAGCTTTAAACATTTTAGATTCTGAATTGAAGCCTGACTATGTTTTACCAGATTCCAAACCAGAATATCGGAAAATACTTGCAGAAAGTTTATTTTATAAAGTAATTATTAAAAATGTTGAAATGAACGATAAAAACTAAACATACTTAAATAAAATACTTGCACTAAATACTAATAATTCAAAATTTTGCACTAAATAGTAAGGACGCCTGTTATTACATTTTTCTTATTTATAATATAGAGTTGTAAAAGATGACTAGAAAAGGTAGAATTTAAACAATCTTAGTTGAACATCGGTATATCCATTCAATATAATTTATAATTTACTAAAGTTTATTAAAGGAACATAATGTCTTCAAAATCTATAATCAGAAATTAATTATAATTATAATTTATAATATATTTAAATATTTTATTAAACTCACTGATGGTGCATTTATCTGCTTCATCGATCAGCAAACTTTGTTGACTAGATTCAATACCACCATCGATTAGGCACACTTACATGCAACTTGATGACCAGGTCATTAGACCGAACCTATCTGAGCAATAACCCAACTAAGACTGACTTACCACTACGAGAAATTTAATAACATTCACGCACAAGTTAATTTATCCACCTTTTCTTATACTCTAGATCTAAGTGAGTGGACCTATTTTACCCACAAAAATTGGTTACAAATTAATTTTTTAGTATAAAAATTAAAATTTAACAATAAATTTTCATTTCTGTGCAAGTTAAGTTATAGCTTTTATTCCCACTTTCAGCAAGTTTGTTAGATTTTTTCAATATGTTATATATTTTAATAATTACAAGTAATTTTTATTTACATATGTTCTCTTAACAAATATTTATCTTATAATTTCAGTTTATTCTAAGCATAAAGCCTGGTGAAATTAATTCTAAACTCCGTAGTGGTGGAGATATTTTACAGCGTGATATATCTTCTGGAAAGAATGACTACAATACGGATAGAAATTTATGGCCAGACAATCAACCAATACAAAAACTAGAAGCTCTTTATCAAACTTCTGGTGAGGCTGAATATGTTAATGATATACCAGAAAGAGAAAATGAAGTATTTTGCGTATTAGCATTAGCCGAAGCCATTGGTAAAATAAAGGAAATTAACTATTCTGAAGCTATGGTACGTTGATATTTCAACCTAATTAATTTTGCTTAAACAATGTTCTATGAAAAGCCTATTATTATCTACAATTGAAAAATTATATATAAGTAATATTACAACTTTTTATTAAAACCGAAGATTTAACCTTGAATTTCATTATTATTCAATTTCCTAATAAGACTCAAAACTTCACGTTAACTTAAATAATTTATTTTTAAGCCAGAAAATTGAAGGAAGTACCAAACCTTTTTTATATTCCCTATAATCTAAAAAAATATTAACATTTTTAAACGATGTTTTATCTAAAAACAATTCTCAATTTGTTGATTTAAAAAAAAAATAGAAAAAACTCCTAAAGTTTACTCATAAATATTAATATATTAAAACTTATTTTTTAACACAAAAACAAATAGTGTAAAACGATAAAATCAAAAGTTTTAGTTTCCTCAAAAAATGAAAAGGTTCTGTATAGAATTTTCATTAATGAGTTTTGAATATAATTACTTTATATATACATTGAAAGTTTGAATAAAATTATACATTGATTATTTGGAAAAAATTTAATAATTAAATATGTTATAAATTATACATAACTTACCATGAAATAATTCTTATTTTAGAAAATGGATGGTTTTATCGATTTTTTTTCGGCCAAGGATATACCAGGAAAAAATGTTTTTGTGGAAGGTTCAAAACCAAATTTGTTTATAATCGCCGATGAGACGGTATGTACAATGAAAATAATAAAATATTTATTATATAATCTGTATAGATTATTCTTTAAATTATACTTCATACTTATACGCAAGTAGTTTAATAAATTATAATGTTTTCTTTATATAGTTATTTGCTGATAAAGAAATCATGTACGTCGGACAGCCTTACGGTGTTATTGTTGCTAAATCACAAGCTGAAGCACTTGATGCTGTAAAGAAAGTGAAATTAATTTATGTTAATGGTCCACGGAAAAGGCCATTATTGACAATTCAAAATGTTTTATCTAGTAACGATAAAACGAGACTGCTTGAAACAATGAAGGTACCTGCAACTGATTCACCAGGTTAAACAAATTTATTATTTTTAACATAATCAATTAAAATATATATGTGATAATTTAAACATTTTTTTCTTAATTTATAGGTAAAGATGTTAAACATATTATTAAAGGAACTTTCGAATCAGGAAGTCAATATCACTTTACAACAGAACCTCAATGCTGTATTTGCATACCAATAGAAGATGGATTTGATGTTTATGTTGCAACTCAATGGATTGATTTTATGCAGCACAGTATTTCTACATGTCTAGGCATCCCAGAAAATAGGTAATAATTAAATTTTATAAATAAATTTTGTTTTATCACACGTGCACGATTTTTCTAATTTCAAGGCACAGAGTAAAATTATGTTGTTAGTTTAAGAAACTCTTTGTAATTTTGAGACTTTCACCATTTTTCGTTAAATATCGTTGAAAGTAAGGAATTCGATAAACTCAAAGCGTAATTTATAACTTACGAAATGAAGGATCTCTATTCATCGTTGTTAGATCCTAACTTATTCTCGGTAAAAAAGTAAATTTCAATTTAAAAAAGTTATTAAATATTCTTGAAACATATATTTATGCCCGTTTAATATTTTGAAAGATTATGTAAAAATTATTATTAACATTTCTAATTCTTAAATGGTAGGATTAATATCCAAGTGAGACGTGTTGGTGGTTCTTACGGAGCTAAGTGTTCTCGATCAGCATTAATAGCATGCGCGGCTTCTTTGGTAGCTTTTAAATTGAATCGTCCAGCTCGATTCAATATGACAATTGAACACATGATGAAGGCATTGGGTAAAAGAACTTCTTCTTACCAGGAATATGAAGTAGGAGTTGATGATTCGGGTAAAATTCAATATTTAAATTCGGACTATTGGAGTAATCAAGGTGTCTCATTTAATGATGCTCTAAATTTTCTTGCTATTGAATTGCTAAAGAATTGCTACGATTTTTCAACGTGGAATTTGACTGCAACAAGTGTAAAAACAGATTTATCTTCTAACACATGGACACGTGCACCAGGTTAATAGTTATCTTTTCTACTTTTATTTTTTCAAGGTATAATATATTTTAATTTTGATACAATTTAATTATCAAAATTTTCAGCATCCACAGAAGGATTAGCTATGATAGAAAATATAATGGAACATATTTCAAAGGTAACTGGAAAAGATCCGATCGAAGTTAGACTTCAGAATTTAAGTTCCAACGATAAAGAGATAGTTGAGTCAATGATTAATGAAATCATGAAAACTTCTGATTATGAGAATCGCCGAAAATCAATTGAATTATTTAATAAGGTGAATACAATGATAGAGCATTTCATTACAATCAAATAATTAAATTTACACACCGTGTGTAAAGTTCAATTTTGTGTATGCTGAAATAAAAAAGAATAGACTAAATTAAGTTTTGTAACTTTGTGTGGATTTTTCAACTTCTCGCTTTATTCAGGCACAAAAATCTACACGATGTTAAAATCAATTTCTCGCAACAGTATTAAAAATAGCTAATTTTAATAAATTACATTTTTAGAATAACCGATGGAAAAAACAAGGCATTTCTCTGGTATTAATGAAGTTTGATTTAAATTTTTTTGGACCTTTCCCTGCGTTAGTATCAATATATGCCAGAGATGGAACAGTTTCTATTTCTCATGGTGGTATCGAAATGGGTCAAGGAATTAATACGAAGGTTAGATAGTAAATTATAGTAAATAATACAGTAATTCCCGTAACAAAATCTTTTAACTGGATTTTATCATAATGTTTAAAGTATTGATCAATAATCAGTTTTTAATTGAATTAGAGTATTAGTTGAATACATATTTCTACAAAAATTGAATATTATCTACTAGTCCACACACTAGGTAATTAATTAATCCTTTATAAGAAATAGATTTATATTGACCGAATTTTAGGTAGCTCAAGTAGCAGCTTATACTCTTGGGATAGACGTAAGTCTAATAAGTGTTAAGCCAAGTACCAATCTAACAGCACCTAATTCATTAGTAACCGGTGGAAGTCTTGCTACCGATGGCTGTACCAGCGTTAGTTCATTAACATTACTTTTTAATAATCGTCAGACATTTTGATAATACTAAATGCATCAAAATATTTTAGGCTACTAAAACAGCGTGTGAAAAACTTGTTGATCGGTTGAAACCAGTAAAAGAAAAACTTAATAATCCAGCTTGGCAAGAACTTGTATACAAAGCTTTTGAAGAAGGAGTAGATCTTTGTGCAACTCACGCGTAAGAAGTGACCAGATTATATAAATAGGGCTCCTAGTAGAAATTATTCCATTTAATGGTTAGTTAATCTCTAGAAAAAATGGATTCAATGCTATTTCTTAACACATGAAATACATCTGATATAAATATATTATTGTAACATAACATTTTACGTATGTATGTATTTGTATATCAAAATTCGGAGTATATGTGTATGTGCGTGTATGCATGTGTGTTTGTATGTGCGTGCGTCCGTGCGTGTGTGCGTGTGTGTGCGTCTACGTGTATGTGGTTAAGAAAGGGTGTTAAATAGTGCATTATGCAACGAGGGGCAAAAGTTATCACTCGAAAGAAAAATATTCACCCAAGTGAAATATCTATTTTTGTCCCGTGTTGCATATAGTATTTTATTCCACTCTCGACCGAAAGACCACTTTTTGATCTAAAAACGTGGGGCCGAAACAACTTTACTTTTGCCCTGCTAATTTTACTTTTGCCCCGCAAACTAATTTTCGGGAAAAATATGCTTCTTTCGCCCCGTATTTCAGGGGCAAAAAGTGACTTTTTCAGTCAAGTGTGGAATAAATTGATTTTTTATCTAATGAGACGTTTTTAAAGCGAAGTAGAAAGTTAAACCAAAGAAATAATCGACGTACATGTTTAACACGTTTACCACGTTTACTCGTTGTAACACGAGTACCAAGCTACGTTTTATTCCAAAAGAATTAAAAAATTGTATCAAAGTCGTGATTTTAAGGTTAAAGTTTTATTTTCTTATAGCTACAAATAACTACAAAATTCCATGTTTGTATTAAATATATAATTTTATTCATTTATTTCAACGGGCAAAGCCCAAAATAGTACAGTAAATAATATATTGCATATTTTAATTATACATTATACATTGTAATTATACATTATATTATACACTTTGATTATACATTATATTAAAAATTAAATATTACATATTCACTATATTTAAAAACAAATAGGTTTATAATTAAAAGAAGATTGAATTGGCAGTGGATCACGATATGCTGTTACCGGACGACATACAATATAAAAGTTGTAACATTTTGAAAAGTACAACTTTCATTTTTAATAATCTGTGGTTAAAATCCAACCTTAAAAAAAATAATAAGAAAAAATCGATTTTTACAATGCTTCTTAACTAAATTCAAAAAGTAAATGATTTCTTACAAATAATCATAATATAAAAGTTGTAGGTCTTTACAAAATACAACTTTTTTATATTATTCACTTTCT
>JAPYZA010005665.1:0-13961 GCA_030522685.1 Eupelmus azureus | reverse complement strand
TCCATCCTTCTGAATTCAAAATTATCGCAAACCATTAAAACTTTACTTTCCCTATCCAAACCAAACCAAATTTCCTCTCCAGCCAGCCAATCAACTCCAACCATTCCGCAAATTCCGCCATTCCCGCTAAATCCCAAAGCGGCGCGAAAGCCGCCTAAAATACGCCCGAGTAATGAACCTCTTAAAAGTCCTTAAACTTTTTCGCTCCACCTCGTATTTCTCTCTCTCTCTATCTCTCTTGGCCGCGCGACGGAAAGTTATGGTGCGCTCATAAACCGTTTTGTGCATTTCATTATTTGCGCTCGGCGAAACCGCTACTATACCACCGGCTTGCCACGGCGTTCTAGTACTGTGTGCTATACGGCCAAGCCATTAGCTGCCGCTCGCGAGGCTGGATTCCTAGTATTCCCACAGTAGTTCGATGACTTATTACCGACTATTTCTCTCTCTTGCGCGTGCGGCTTTTATTTTCGCCGGGTTAAGCCCCCCCCCCCCTCCCTTTATGTTAATTGCGCGGTGCTTTGCGCGATTATACGCCGGCTTTGACATAGGTTTGCTAAGTGCGCGTTTTTGCGTTGGTATAGGTGCTGTGTTAGGGAGAGGTTGAGGTTTGAGGAGAATTTTGGGGTCGGGATGGGATCGTGGGTATAGTGTTTATTTGTCTTGCGATATTTTGCTGTTGTCTTACAGTTTCTCAGATTTCGATTCTACTTGGTATATGATAATCTAATATTTTTCAGAATGATACAAAATTTAAAATTTCTGACCTCCAATAACTTGTACAATTTACCTCATCACAACGTATAAAAAAAATAAGATTCCATAAAGGCCAGCCGTTAGTATCACTATCCCAATAAACATCAAAGCCAACGCTTCCGCGTAAAAAGGCGCATTTGCGCAGGCGGCTATTTGCGAAATCGACGCGGCGTATTCCGCGCGCGTTTCCCGCCACGAAGCTTGCGGTGAGTACGCCGAAAAAGTGGGCAAAAAGTGGAAACAGAGAGGAGGAATCTCGCGCGAGCGCGATAAAAGCCCGCGCGCCGCCGCTAATAAGCCGAGAGCCAGACGGAATCGCCAAAGCGGCGGGCGTGAGCGCGAGACTGCGCAGGTGTAATTGGTTGGACTGGATTCGTTTTAGAAAAAGAGAGTAAAGTGCGGGAGGATTTTTATAGTCAAAGTTGTTGTTTTTATTTTTTTGTGTTTTGTTGATTAGCGCATCGAGTATTGTATTTTAAGATTTGATTATGTTCTTGTTTAAAGCTAATTGTCCATTTTAAACGATTTTGATAAAAAATATTGATTAGTTCTGAAATGATACAGATTTTTAAACTAATGCCACGAACAGTACAATTATAATACTTCTTTAATGTTAAACTAAAGCATTTACAAACAAATTGCGCATCATCTCAACTATTTACAAAAAAGTTATTAATTTTCAATCATATCAATGATCGACGGACCATACTCCCAATAACACATTTCTTCAACGCTCACCTTCCATCACACCACAAATATCCAAAGTCAAACTCGAGAAAGGTGAAATCGTGGTATTGTCATCCTGCGCGCGCGTAGAAAGCCGCCTAAACTCGTGGCGCTGCGGAGCCGAGGCGCCTTTAGGAGAAACTATTTACGATTCGAAGGCGCGCGGATAATGCCCCTGGTCGTTATAAAGGCCCCTAATTGCAACGCCGTCCGCTGGGAAATATAAGTGAAAATTAATACGCTTCTCAAAGGAATTTCGAAATCTACTTTTTTTTCTCAAATACCACACGGCCCGGCTTGGTATTTCGGCTGGCATTTGGGACTGTCGTTATAAGCGGCGCGGGGAAGGGAATTTTTGAATGGTTTGTAAGTGTTTGGATTGTGTTGAGAATCGATTGTTTTGTTTTGGAATTTATGATAAAATTTGTATGTTTTATTATAACGTTATAACGATTATAACGTCATATGGACTATAACGTTAAATTATGGGTTTTTAAAAATATACTATAGTGTATGAATTATATCAAATTAGTATTAAAAATAAAACCAACCCGCCCAAAACAAACCCAAATTAAATCCCTCGCCGCCACACCCAAAAACACACATCTCTGAAAACCCCGGCTCATTATCCTCACCGCGGCCAAAGTCCCACTGCAATTTGGTCAACCGCAATTGCAGAGGACAAACCCGCCGCTCGGCCCGATAATACTTCGCGGACTCGCGTTATAATCGGCCCGCACACTTGGCCGGCGTCTCGCGCGACGTCCATTAAGTCGTCCTCGTGTAATTTACGCGCGGGTCGGAGCAAAGAGTATCGCCCCTTGTAATGACCGAGCCGCGATTTTGCACGATTCTTGCTTCCCTCATTATTTATGCTCTCGCTGCTCTTTTGGTTTGTGAGAGTTTCACCTGTGAGGATTGTATGGGTTTAGGTGAGATACTTTGTTGCGTTTTGGGGACGGTGTTTTACTGCGGATTTGCTGGTATTTGGGATGAAGGTTGTATAGTTGCGTGGATTGGAGGTGGTTGAAGAGGTAGTAGCGTGAATTTCGATTTTTGGGTGGATTTATAAATTGTCGATAAATTGATTTGACACCTCCTATGTATAAAGATCTATTAAACTTAACGACCGCGGCTATAATGTATTATAAACTTGTTCTTTAGTTAAAAAAATTTTCATTTATAGGAAAAAAAGTAACTAAAGAATTTTGATAGTCGAACGAAAATGTTTACTCTATGTACTCGAGGAGGTATTAAATTGCGATTTTTTTCTTTATGTTACAGGTGAGTTACATAAATAGTCTCTTTACTGAATCTACCTGTCTGCGTAAGTTTATGTACAATACTTGATTTATTGTTATTGACTTATTTGCATATAGTATCTGCAATCATTTTCTTATACATACTTACAAACTACCATATTTTTAATTTATCGGCTATATGAAAAGATCGTTTTAAAATCACTTTCAATAAACAATTTGAAAATAACATGATTTCTTCCAATCTCAATCAACCTTAAAATAATGCGCATCTCGCGTCTGAATTAAAAAAAAAAGAAAGGTCAATAGCGCAACGCGAAAACACTTATCAGCATAAATTTTCCGCAAAATAAATTAGCGCCCGGCGTCTCCAAACACATCACTCGCCGATACAAACCACATATTGTAACGAGAGAGAAAATCAAAAACTTTACGTACAATGTATTTCTTCGAAAAGAATTATTGCTTCAAACCGAACACAAACATACACACACACACACACGCACACACACTTATCAGAACCCAAAGACGCACGAAGAATACTTTCACGAGCTCTTAATCCCCGCTTACTCGCGCTTGACAACGAGTCTGTAGTTTCGGCGAGTAATTTAAGAGGCCGAGCTTCGGCCCCAAGTAATTGCCCCCCATGTAAATTTGCGCGCGCTCGCGCAATTTGCCCGGGCCTCGTAAAAATCGCGAGAGAGCTTATCGTAGCTCGCTCGCGCGCCTCCTTCGTTCTTTTTTTCTTTATAATCGCGCGATGATTCGCGCGGAGAGGTGGGGATGAGGCGAAAAATAACGGGACGCGTAATTGAAAGCTGCCGCGAGATAAGAAAGTTCGCGGGCGATCGTGTGCGTACGTGACCGGTAGTGGAGGATGTCCCTTTGCTTTTTTATTTCTCGGGCGACGTGGTTGCAAGAATGTTTTATGACGCGATAAAAAAGCACACGGGGCTGGATTCGCGGAATTTGGGGCTGCTTGGGTTTGTGGTGGTTAGTGTGGTGTGGATGTGTACGTTTTTTGGGCTGTGAGGATAAATTAATGCGCTCGAAATGTTTAACAAATATGTTGGGCGGTCGTTTTGTTGGGTTTGGTCTGATTTACGGTGGTGACGTTGGTGAGGCTAACGGCGAGAGAGGTGGGGGAATATAGGTCGGGTATTCGAAGCTATTTACAAACAGTGCGTTAATTAATTGATTCTGGGGAACGGATGATTATAGTCTGTCGGTGTAATTAAGTGAATTGGAATAATTTTCTAAATTAATGTGACACACTTTTGATTGAACAGCATTCAAATCTACACATTAAACAAAGACGCATTCTTTCTGCTGCTTCTCCGTGACGATCAAACCAATAAATCACACCTGCAGTCATCATCCTCTCACAGCATTTCTAAAAAAAAAATCAAAACTACGCCTCTCGACCCCCGCGCACAAACGAAAGTCACACTCTCAGCAAACTGGAGCGTCGCAATGCCGGAAGGAAAAACCAGTTCCCTCGCCGTGCGCGCAACGAGGAGAGCCAGGTGCGAAGCCTCCCTCGAGGTGTCGCGCCTGCGATTCTTATTTTTTTCTCCCGAGGGCGAAATTTATGCATAACAAACGCACGCCCATTGCCGAGCTCTGCTCACCTGTCGGCCTATACCCTTAAGGCTCTTCGGTCTCTTGTGGTGCGCATGTATTTATGCATGAAGCGCGGACGAGCGAGATGCGGTTTGAATTTGCCGTCGTGGATGTGGGGCGATTGCACGCTGGGCTCGATTGGTTAGTGGAGGTTTGGTGGTGTGATAGGTGTTTGGTGGAGTTTCGGGAGTAATTCTTGAGTTTATGTAGTTGTTGGTAGCCTTACTAAAAATTATAAGGTTTTTGTTCGATTTTACGAGAATCACTTTCAGCTTATTCTAAAAGGATACAGTAAAAATTAAAATATAACGTAAATCTATCGAGGTATAAATTAAAATTGTAAATTTAAAAATGTGCTCTCCGTTTAAAAGTAACAAGATCTACAAGTAATGATTACGCTCTAACAAAAGATGATTTACGATCTTGCGACACAAAAGTGATACATCTTGGAAAATGCGATCAACATTGTAATTTACTTTGATAGCGATAGCAAGGCGGAATACATTATTCTAATGTGCAGAAATAAAAAATGCTATAAAATTGTCAAAGATATCATTGGTTCAATTAAATAACAAACACGCCTCCTTTGCTATTAATAAATGCTCCATAAAATTACTGCATAAAAATAGAAATACATGTAGAATATACATACGCATAACCTTTGAATATATAAAAAATTTTGAAAAAGTATAAAAATGATTATAATGCAATAAATATTTCAGATTCCGATTTCAATACAGCAAACTCATATCACAAATTATTGAATCAGCCACTCCAACAAAAACCCAGCACACACCACGATCCCTTTCAATCAACCATCGCGCAAAAATTCCTCACAAATCACAGTCCCTCCGAAAAAACAAACTCGAAAAACTACTATCACCAGCAGCGCTTCCCTAGAGACGCTCTTCCCCATCTCGTAATCGCAGCTCGCAAATCGCCCAGCATCATACACATCGCTTACTCCCGTCGACGCAAAAAATCCACAGCCGGCGTCGTACATTTCCGCAGCGCTTCGTTCCTTCATTTTCATCGGCGCTCGAAACGTCACGGGCCGCTCGTTCATTACATCCACACTCGGCTCCTAGCCCCACAGTAGCTACCTCCCGGTAATAACAGCGCAACCTCGCCAGCGGAAAGATGATTGCTAGCCTTACTGCTCGCAGCCTGCATTAGCATAACACGACTCGCCTAATTGATGTTAGTCAAGGGGGGGTAGGTCGCCCGACGTAGCTTCGAAAAGCGAAGAGCGCGAGGCGCGCGCTCAAGTCATTAAAGATCGATTAAACGCGGATCGCGCACGAGCGGCTAAGTGCACATTCTGGAGTAGGATTTTCCAGAGCCAGCTGTAATTGCGATCGCGGCTCGTTAAATGGCGAGCGGAAACCGGCGTTAGCGTGCGGTTTAGAGAGAGAGGTTTGTGACATCGAGGGCTTTGGTATTATGGGGGGAGCTTTTGCCAATTAGTTCGAGTGTGTAATATAACGTTTTTGAGAATGGGTATGAGGATGGATGTACGAGGTTTTCGGATTAACGGAGAGTGGATTGAATTCGTAAGAAAATGAAAGTTAGTACGTAATGGTAATTTTTAATCGGATATTTGTCGATGCTTATTAATAACGATAAATCATCGGCACTCAAATTAATTCCACCTCGGCGTTCTTTACTAGACCATAAAAGCTCAAAATTCCCCGTGATTTATCACTCGCCAAATTAAATAATGCATTTACATCCCAAAACTGAATTTCAGCCAACTTTATTACCCGCGAATAAAACGTCGCCTGTCCCCGAGCCCCGCAAACCAAAAAAAAGCCCGCTAGAAAGCGCCTAGCAGCGATATAAAACAATAAAAACCGGCGAGTAAATAACGCTAAAAGCGCCGTGGCCTCCGCGCGAGGCACGTAACAATTTGAAACCGGTAAAATGGCAACAAAACTCGCGGATCCCCAAGGAGGAGCATATCCACGGGGTCAGCGCTCGTAAAAGATTATCAGTACATTCGCGGGGCCGGTAATCGAGGCGTTAAACGTCCCTGGGCTTAACGCGCCAATACGTCTGACTGATATACGCCGCGGCTTCTCTTGTAAATCGTGTGGGACTTCTGGGGAGTTGGATTAATCGCGTTATGGGTGTATGTAGAGAGTGGCTTTTTCGGCGATAAAGTATTTATTGGTGGCTTTTTTTCATGAGCGGGCTTGAATCTGTAATTTTATTGGGATGGGAGAGAGTTGGGTTTATGGTCTGGGGGGGATATTTGAGGTCTAGTGGAGGTGAGTTTTTGGTTTGATGGTTGGAGGAGGAATTGTTGAGTGTTGAGGGGTTTTTAATGATTATGCGGGAGCTTATCGGTGTGGGTTTGGTTTTTATTGGGGGGAAATTTTAATACTAAGGTTGGAGAATTTGAGGTTACATTGAGTGTTTCTATTTTATATTATGATTGCAATCATTGTATACTTAAATTTAGTAAGGTAATAATATACGTATAATAAAACAAATTCATAGCTACGAAAACATTTTACCCAAACTATAAAAACATGCCTATTCCAACTTACAACAAAAAACAAGTCCATCTTTCACGCCTCCTAAGAAACCGACCAAAACCCATCATCTCCCAATCCCCCACCAACAATCCCCCTACCCAGCCTATCCCTATCCATCACCAAAACAAAAAACCAAAAAAAAAGAAAATCAACCAGTCAGCGATTGTCCCACGCCGCCACGTGCGTTCGCGCGCATTATAACCCGCGCGATCGCCGGCTCGCTTGTGTCCCGTTACCTCGAACCCTCGCCTCCTTCTTCTTCCTTCTCTCGCGCTCTCCCAGCCTCTTCCTCTTTTTCTCTCCCGCGAGTCGCCGTCTCCGCAATGGGATACGCAAGCGACATTCGACTACGAAATGTACTTGTAACGCGTCTTTTGTTGTCTCCTTCTCTCTCTCTTGCGCGGGTTTCTTTGTTTGGCGTATTGTTTTCTCTCGGAAGACTTTTTTCGGAGGGAAACGATCGGAAGAAGGGAGGTAATAAATTGCTGGGCTTTTAAGTGTTTGTTGATGTTGGAGAAAAAAGAGGCGCTTGCGGTTTGCATTGTTTCAAGTAGTTTCATGCATTATGGGTCAGACGGAATAAATAAAGAATTGTCGTTACTGGTACTTGGAATGTTTTTTTTTTCTTATTTGTGCTTGTGTGAAATATAGGTTTGTGAGAGTACGTCATGGATAATGCTTAATTGTCAATGCGAGGTAAATGTTATCACTTGTTTTACTTTTGTACTTAATTCTCTAATAAGGAGTTATTAAGTCCATAGACGTCTAACTTGAAATAAAATGATAATCCTTTACGAAAGGAATTTAGTAATACATACTTAATTCCATAAATTATTGTGAGGTTAATGCACAATGTGAATAGTAATCCCATGCATATGTTTTATTGAATGAATCTTATCTTTGGCTTTATGCTTCTTATTTTCTACATTAGCATTTTCTTTTTTTCCTTACTTTCACAGTAATTAGTATGCAAATGCTTTTTTAACAAAGAAACAAATAAAAGTTTCCTATTCTTGCTTGACAACCACAAAATGGTTATTTCAACTTATAGCAGAAAGTCGGTACTTTCTAATCAATAAATATATCTAAAACTTATTTTTCTTGCTATTTTTTCTTTATTAAATTAAATTATTTGAAAAAAATGTAGATAAAATCTATTTAATTTAAAAAATGTATAATTATATATCTCGATAGCCGCAATATCACGCAAGGTGCAACATTGTTGTCTCGACTAAACCATCAAGTTTACACGTAATTAATTTTTACATACTCTTGGCGTTAAAAAAAATGACTGTCCAGAGTTTCATCTCCACGACATCTTCTATACAAGCCCTGCAAGCAGTAGGGCGAGACGCTGCACTTTCTCATTTGCATTTTCACCTGCCGCTACGAGGAATTACCTTTGACAAAAAGTGTAATGCCTGTCTGAAGAGTTTGCTGATGAGTCAAGCGGTGAATCAAGTTTCTGGAATTTTGCTTGATTGAAGCTTGAAAGTAGGTGATACGGTCAAATCAGGTGTTTTGTTGCTTAAATTAAGCACATTGTGACGAGTTTTTACGGCGAATTAATTCTGTGCTGTAATAAATTGGGAACAAAATCCCAATTTATGTTCATTTTCTTGAAATCCATTAAAGCAAAGTCATTGTCCTTTCACTTTGAACTTTCAATATAAAAAACTTCTGTGCATTATTTAATTATTGAATTAAAAAATACAATTAAGGGTAATAATGTTTCTTGTATTATTACAGTTATTGAAAGTTTCATAGTTATAAAAATAATAGAAATTCATCATTTTCTTAGTTTCAAATGCACTCAAGTTTTACGTAATCTTCCGCAGTATTTCATTATTAATCATAAATCCATCGAGCAATAAAGCAGCGAGTTTGATAATGTCGTCATGGAAAATTATTGCCTATAAAATTTCAAAATCATAACAAGAAATTCATGGCCAATCATTGCTTTTTATCGTTATTTTTTTAAGGATTACTCTTTCATAAATGGGTTACTTAGAATGAGTATTCACTTACTGAAATCATAGCGTCATTCAGACTGAACACTTGTAGTTGAAACATTGTGCAATTCCTATAAATAATTTTGAATGTAAAGACGAGCAATGAAGTTTTCCTAGAAAAAATAATTGTTTGTCAAGCAATAAAAAATCATCCGCTGTCTTTTTGTCAAAAGTCATCGAATCATCTGACGAATCTTCTTGTTATAACATAAGTTTACCTTTTACACTATCTCCAGTTAACTCCAGGACCACACTACCAATCACACACCTGATTATGAAACTCCAGCTCCCACAAACTACTGACAATACCAAATCACCAAGTACACCAGCTCGTCCCCTAAGACGTATACATACCCATATACGCACACTCATATAAACAGGCGATAAGGGAGACACCAGCCGATTATACCGTTGCGCTGGGTGGCGCTGGACGCTCGCAGGGCCGGCTTGGAATGCCGTTCAGCGGCTTCCCTCGCTGAAGAAGAAGTAGAGGAGGAAGAGAGAAAACCTTCGGCGGCGGCGGTGTCTCTCTGTTACGCGCGCGGCTTTTATTCGCGCGCTCCTCTTTTTCTTCTCGGCATCTCCCCCGGCTCCCTTTCTGTAAAGGTGTCTTTGTCGCGCGCGCAATTTTTAAAGTTCATTGTTGTTTTTTGGACCGTTTGAGGGATGTAGCTCATTTTTTATGGATTCGGATTTTGGTTGGGTTTTGAGAGGTTTTAAAAATGCTGTGAACTATTTAAATGTGTTAAAATGTTGACCAAATCGGGAAAGATTATAAAGTGATTGAAAAAGTTTCGTAATACATTTTTTCCTTATTGCGATGAGTGTTTTATTTGAGCAAACATTTGGACAGCATCCAACGATTAAGCAGCAATGGGCAGTTTGTTAATGGGGCAATAAAGTTTCGGCATTCCAACAATAATAAAGTTCTACCTCTTCGAATTTCCTGTTCGCCATCCATGTCAGAATGCTTGATATCCTCTTATTTGGCAATTTAAAAAGAAAATTATAATTTAAAATTACCGTTCAGATGTTACAACACTTCAATGATGCGCGCGCACTTCAAAATTACTCTTGCCGATATATAAGCAGAGTCTGTAATCGCACTTAATTGCTTGACACATCGTAATGCAATTTGGGATCCATCACCTCCTTTTTTTTTGCTCCGAATTGCCGTCCCTTTTATGATCCCGATGACAGCTTGAAGTTTCCGTGTCGCAATAAACAAAAACAAAAGAAAGCCAATCATTAATTGTGCTTTTTTTGCAAAAAAAGTCAGTGAAGAAAGTTTAAAAATTCTTTGCTGGGACGCAATAAAGATGTGTAACATACGTTTTAATTAAAGAAAAAAATGTACGACGTGAAAATGAAGGATGGGGATAAGTCTTTAATTCATGGTTGAAAAAGGTGAAAACGAAATGAAAGTTACAATTAATACTTCTTCTCTTTAAAGTGACAATTACAAATATTTGCATTAACATCTCTTGATTCCATGCCAAATTTAGCTTAAAAATCGATTTATTTTAATGATACCTGTATATTATTTTCGAAAAAATAAGTTAATGATTGTAGAGCATCAGTCTATAAATGATTCAAATTCTTTTATAATTGTTACTTTTGAAAAGATCCTCTAGTTATCGTTACAGTCATAACGTGAAAATGAAAACCAATAATCTTGGACAAAATTATCCGCTTCAATTTTTTCATTGAACCCTTACTTGATTGATTGAACACTTACTTTCAAACTAAAATAGGTGTAAATCGCTTATGGAAATCTGTACAAAATTTGAATTTTTGTATTTATAATCCAATATTAAGAGAAATTCTTGTTGAAAAATTAATTTTCTAGACTACGAGAAAAATTGCTACTTCATCAATTTAAATATTAAAATTCAAATCCCTCCCATATTAATCTGTGCATCAAAGATACGAAACAAAAAGCTTTCATTTTTAAACCACTCGCTTAGCATATTCATGACCAAATAATAGATCCAAACGCTTTTCCCCAAATTCACAGATCCCAAATCCAATTTTCCACCAATTAATAAGAAATCAGTCTCCCAACCTAACCTCCCAAAAACCCGCACCATAAATATTCATTCCTCCCAACAAAGACCCAAAGCCCCGCCACGTCCATATCGGAATGCAGCAATATAAAATCACAGCTCGGTTCATCAGGAGCGAGAGAGCCGCTAATAACCGGTGCGCATCACTTTGTGCACCTCCTGCGTCGTCATTATCCTATACACCGCGAGGCGCGTCCCTTCGCGCCGTAAAATTTACGACTGCTGTGGAGAAAATTACGAGGGCACGGATAGGTTCGTTATGCGTAGACAGTCGGCGGGATCGACGCGCAAGATCGATCTTTTCTCAGGCGAGGTGCTTTCTCGATTAAAAATGCACGATTTTCTCTTGGGTTTCTAATAAAATGATTTGTGTGGCGGTGCCGAAATAACGGGCTTTCGGCTGACTTTTTTATTGTATTAGATTTCTTAAATACGCGTTTAGAGGATTATACAGTGGTGAGGTTGGAAAAAAATTATGCACGCCCTGGGAGATATTCGAGACTTAAAAGCTCCTTTTTTATTTAAAAAGCGTTGGGGAAAGGAGGACATTCAAATTTTTTAGTGGCCATTTAAAATTTGTACATTTTTTTCTTTGCGAGCAGTTTGTAAGTGATAAATTTATAAGAGTTATAACGGTTCATAAGTTGTAAACCTCAGACATTGTGTAATATATTTTTAATAGCTAAATTTATGTATGATAGTTATCGAAACAGCTTAGCGAATACGCGTTATCAAACATAAAAATCGCTCAAGACTGAATACATCAGTCTTACTTCCTAACCTCAAATATTCCTACTAATTTTATGTATTAAAAGTAGTTTACCAATACATAAAATAATACACCATTATTCAACCCAATCTATCTTCAGTTCATCAGCTCTCTTCACAAAAGTAGATCAGCATGTCCCCGGCGCTTATCTCACCCGCGATCCGACTCGTAAAAACACGAGAGTGTAAATTCATAAAGCGAAATCTGAGCTCAGTCTCGCGATTTCTACGTCTTCATCAGCGCGGACTGTCTTTAACAGGATTAGCCGAACGGACACACAGGCGACAGCCGAAAAATCTCGTCCTCTCCTCTCTCTTTTTCTCTCCGATACCGCCGATATAATACCGGTCTCGCCGCGACAAAATCCGGCTCCGTAATTGGCCATTAGAAAAGCGATAACGGTCGGCTTTTTTTCGATTACACCGCCGCTTAGAACATCAAGCCCGATCGCTCTACATATGCAAAAACTTCCTCCACGTGGGCCCTCCGGTCAAACGAGTAAAAAAATCGGCCGATCTCCGATCGCCGTATACCAAAAAGACGCGCCCGCTGCGGGCCAAATCGATTACGAGCGGCCCTTTTATTATCGCTGCATAGATTTCAGTCTTGCTCGAAGATAAAAATTGCACGCGGACTGGAATTATAAAGGGGCGTCGTTTCGTGTATGGACGAGGTAGGTGGCTCTGGCGTAGGAATCGGTTGAGGCTCGAGGCGATTCTGGTTGGCCGGCGGCGATGCGTCACGCAGATTTGGCCTGCGCTTATAGGCTACTTCCGATTTTTTTGGGTAGGCCAGTGCTGATGGATCTGCGGTGCTTGATTTTATCGGCTGCGCGCCGTGCAGATCTCTATTAATTTTTTCTCATGCGTGGTTCAATAAGCGTGTACCGATTTTTTTCGCGTCGCGCTTTCTAAGTGAGATTGTTTTAGGCGTTTCGTCATCGCTTTGTCAAAATATTGTTGTTTATCTGATAAATGGTATGGATACTTGCCTAATATGGCGATTTGATTTTTAGAGATGTTAAAGAATTTTGATACTTGAATTACTTTAATGAAGCTATTTATTTCTGTTACATGATCTTGATAAAATTAAATTTTATTATACATTACTATTTCCAACCGCTATTTAATCACCTTGATTGGCTGATAAAAATCATTGAATTTTATGATAAGGATAGTTGTGTTTAGTTTTTATAATCGTTTAATTAGATAAGGAATAAATTTTTTAAAACTCGTTTTCTTGGTACTTCAAAAAGTAACTTTCTACTTATAAAATAATGACGCTACATTCTCTCCTTTCAGTCTCTGGAGCTGTAAAAAACGCATAGCGCGCATTTCTAAAAATATATTACCTTTCGTCAAGAGTTCAACTTTTTAAAGCTCATTATGTAAAGATCACGACTTCACGAGCTCGAACCACGTGTGAATGAAAATGGGATTCTTTCCTGTATACGAATACATCAAATGTATACGCGTCTGAGAAGTAATAAAAATACCGTTTACAGCAGATTATATATCTAGCATTTTTTATTCTAAAATTTTTATGGTCCTCTATTCTATAGTGTTAACACAAGCAATAAAACTAATGAAGATTTGATCGATTCAGTCGTTCTTATTTATTAAACATGTTTTTAATCGAAAGATGAAAAAAAATTAGCACAATCAAAATTTTTAGCAGACTAACTTTGATTTTATAATGCGGAATAAATTTGATATTCGTTTGATTAAAAATTTTTTTTTTGATAAATTTCAATTGCAATAAATTTTTAAGGCACCAAAAGAATTAACATACTGTAATGAAAAGTAGAAAAACCAATATACTACAGTTCTCTCAACATAATCAGCCACACAACGAAAATAAAACAATCGTCCCAAAACCATCAAACATTCGCGAACCCCAATAAAACTCAGCCAATTAATAAACCCAAAAGCACCAAGAAACCGCACCATAAGAACCATCCCAAAGCCGCAAAGTGCCCATCCAGACTGCAGCTCCCTACCTCCAACCTCGCGACCTGCGCCTCTCTCTCCCTCACTCCCGAGTGCGTCTTCCTCTTCTGCAGCTATATACCTCGCGATAAACGCCCCTTCTCCTCTCCGCGCGGCTGTCTCTCGCGCATGTCTCGACGCCGCGACGGGGCGTCTCCTAGAGCGCTGGGGAGAGGTGGGGATGTCGCGCGTGTCCACGTGCACGTGAGCCGAGCTAAGCGA
>JAPYZA010005664.1:0-11934 GCA_030522685.1 Eupelmus azureus | reverse complement strand
ACTTCTTATATCAGATATGAAAAGCGACTAAAGTTGCGGGGTAACACAGCCGAACTGAGAATACTATTATCTATATCTGTAACTGTGATAAGATTGCGAATTAAGAGAGAGAGAGAGAGAGAGAGAGAGAAAATAAGTGAAAGAGTGAAGGTTAATAAGATCAACAATCTGAACAGAAAATCAAATAACGTTAGATGAGGGCGCTAAGGGAATTCATTTATTTCCAAAGTTGACGATAAGGTCATCGTCGATCTAGACGGTTAAACTGCATTAGAGACATGAGAAGAAGATCCCAAAGATTAAGCCAATATGCGACATCTCGACATTTCGATTGCTTTACAAGATTAATACATTAGGCTCCTCGCTTGCTTAAACTTGCAGTAGTAGATAAAGGCCGAGTCTATTCAGCCCTTCGGATTGCTTCGCCCTCCCTCTGTCTATATTTGATTGATATACCACGAGGATTCGTTGTTTATTTAATTGTTAATATTTCGTATAATTGGATATTTAATTATTAATTTTGTATTATTTTACTGCGATTTGTGAAATACTGCATGGCATTGTATGCAGTTAAAGCCGACTGCGAATAAATTGTAAAAGTGAATTAGTAACGAGATAAAATTTCTGGTGCTGCAGCAACAATGCAAACATGTTGAGATGAAATTAAATTAAATGAATTGTATCCTTTGAACTTTTTAAATTTTATTATTTGCCTCTCATTCTTTTTTGCATGCCGATTCCCACCATGATACCTCCCACTAAGAAGAGATAGTGTTTTCGTTGAAATGATCTAATTCGAAAAACTCACTAAAGTTTATTGTTGGAGTACAATAATTTTAACACGTAACGTCATGTTTACAATTTTCACTAATTGTCGGAAAATCCAAAAAAGATTAAAAAGTATCTGTACAGTAGCACAATGTCGACATAAATTTGGGCTGTAGCATATATGACTTCATCTGGACTAAGTTCTATCATTCGGCCGCCCATTATCGTCTGCACATCGTAGAATAAGAACTGAAATCGATCCAAATATAGATTAATAAACTTATTTTTATAATTTTCTTGATATTTCAGAAGTAATAGTAAGATGTATTTACCGTTGATACTAAAAGAGTCCCAAGGAGGGCGATGACAATGTGCAATACTTTGATTTGTGTAAAATACAAGGTCAAGATGGATAAAAATATGCAGATCAAAATCACCAGGCCAACGATCATTATTGATCCATTCTGTTTCGTCAAATCAAACTGAAAATATTGACATTTTTTATAATTATTTTACTTTTTAATTATTTCAAAAAATAAAAGTTGTAGGAAAAATTGTTTTTAGAATGTACAAATTCGACTAGAAAAAATATTTCTGGAACTCAAAATTCACTATATTTATAGTAAGATGTCACAGATTTTCTACATAATATAATATTAGTTATTTATTATTTTTTTCAATGTGCAAAAATAAATATAAGAGTAAAATAATGTATATTGTTTTAAATAAATAATAATTCTTACTTTGGTACAAGTAGCTGTACAGCAAATGGTCAAAGAGATTAACGCCGTCGAAACGCTTGCAATAAAAACTGTTTCCATTGAGTAAAAGACAGATACCGCCGCAGTCAAATACGCGTAAGATGCAGTCTTTAAAAAATGTTCTTCTATTATTTTTTATATAAACTATTTCAAGTATTTAAACAAAAGTATTTTAAATTTAATTAATAAAATCCTATCTTAAAATTAATCAATGTTCCGCTATATAAAAATTCTCTTACCAATAAAACGAGACACACGATGTTGCAGGGCACCTGTTTTCTAACGTTCACGCAACAGCTGATAGAGATGTATGTCATCAAGAAAACAATCCTATACGATTTGTAAAATAAATAAGTAAACTTACGATATTTCATTTAAATAGTAAAGGGTAGGAAAAAAATTATACATACAGTGCTACGAGATGTAAAATGGGGGTCGTCACCATAAATTGTCTCGCTTCAGCTCTATAACACAATTATTTATGCGCATTATTTAATATTTTACTTTATTTTTTATAGAAATGAACAATATTTAATATAGTTAAAAACCAAAATATCATAATATTAATGTATCTATTATTAATGGAAGTCTAACATTTATTATATAAATAGTATGAAAATTTAAGTTTTTGTTTCATAATTTTGATGTACATATACTATTACTTCAATAAATTTGAATCAATGATTCTTCTATTCATTAATCTAATTATAAAAAAAAAATAAAGAAATTCTTAATGTCATAGAACGCTTAATATATACAATTAACAACAACAAAAAATCGAAATCATTTGTCAACGTCCAACTACATCAACAATAATTTAACCACTTACACAAAAGCAAAAGTCGCAACTACTAGTGCCGTAAATATAAGCTGGACCGTAAGCAGGGAAAAAACTCGTCTCACGAATCGTCTCCTCACGTTGAAGTCCTTAAACTCGCCATAGTAATAATCGTCCGGATCCTCGAAGCGCCGGCTTTGTTGTTGCTGCCAGCGTTTAGCTAGCTCCTCGTTATCCCGTTCGCGCTGAGCCACCATTGGCTCCGTGACATTGACGATGTACGGGCCCTTTTATAAGACAGAAAAAGGACAGTTTTCATTTTTACATAAGTTTTAAGGGGGAGGAAAAGGATTACTTTACATTTGTTATCTGCTGTCCTACGACGAGTGGTGGTAGTTGCGGCGGTCCGTTCCCTCTGTGCGTCTCCATTGTCGCGATAATTGAATGGAATAGTTCTTTGTTCTGAATCGATGGTAATGTTCGGGCCAAAAGTTAATTTTAAAATATTGTGAACGATGAGGAAATTAGATTGTTAGGTTATTAAGATAGAAGAGTGTCTGTTTTTGTGGTTGAAAGAGTCGATATGGTTAGGGTGTAAAGAAGCGTTTGTAGATAATGTATTATTAGAAATAAAAAAGTAGTTTTGCAGACTTACCTTTTAGGCAGGATATAATTTATGACTTTTAGGGAGGATTTTTCTCATTTTTAGTTTTCATCTTCTAGGAAAATATACATACAAATAAGAACAATAAATTGAAATTATTATTAGGAGAAATAACTTGAATTTAGTACTAGAATAGTGTAGCCAACTTCATTGTGATAGTAATAATCAGAATTCAGAAAACAATAAAAAATTATATATATAGCAATGTGCAATTTGAAATAATTTAAGAATGACAATGAGGCATTTACGATTTATTTAAAATGACTAAAATCTTACATTATTACGTACAAGTATTAATAATAGAACATCAAGTTACCATCTTATAGACATGAAACCAAATATATAACCATATATTTAAATACAAATTTTAAATGAATAAAAAAAATGTTAACTTATCAACTCTCGTTTGACTGGTATTTCTTTATGATGGTCAACCCTACTTGTTTTGTTATCAATACTTATATTATCAGCTTTTGGGTTTAAGTTCGATCCACATTGTCTTTAGTCATTGTTATTTGCGCGTTTTTGAGTGCTAAGTCTCTTCTTGAATATAGTTCTGTCTTAAAAAAATGGAAACCATCAAGTGTACACCCATCGCGAAAAATATTTTTTCAAACATGTGCCTCAAATGGCAACGATGAATATGTAACCACAGGCATAAGAACTTAATTTTCACAACGAGTTGTCCGTCTTAGTTGTTGTTTTTTCAATTTTGTTATAAAAAATAACCAAGATGTGCAACTCCACCTACGATTTCGTCGCCTTACATGTGTGTACTTATTAGTTGGAGTCTCCCTTATAGATATATAACAATATCAGTTACTTAGGTTTTTCCTCAAAATTTTTTCGTAGAATATTTTAAAATATAACTTCCACATACATCACCATATTTTAACATGTTATATGTTATATGTAGATTTTCTTTATGAACTTTTAGAGTTTTTATTGAAAATTATGAAAGACATTGCTACTTGTAACATGTACATAACGTCACATATTTGCTATAGAATTTTTTTTTTCGAATTAAGCTAATTTTTTACCATTTTGAAAACTATTTACATGTAGTAGCAATAAAAAAGACATACATTTAATATTTAACAGTACATTTTAATTTTTACTTATCGTTTTTCACAATTAATTACTAGTAAGTACAATCACATATTTTTATCTTGCGTAAAGTTCCACGTAAAATGGCAATGCAGATCAATAATTCTGACTGCAAGAATACAAGATATATCTGAACATCATTAGAATGTCGACGTAAAGTTGTGTTGTAGCAAAAACCACCTCATCAGGACTTATTTCTATCTGTCGTCCACCCATTATCGTTTGTACGTCGTAGAACAAGTACTGTAATCATCAAAAATTAAAATAATTACAGGAGTAAATGCAGTTTCAGGATTCTTAAAACTAATTTACTAAAATAGATAATTATTATTTTTACCATTGATATAATAAGGGCTCCGAGGAGACCGAATGCTACTTGCAAGGTTGAGATTCTTGTAAAAAAATAGGCTATCAAAAGGGCGATCATACCAAGACCACCAACCAGAGCGATAATCAAGAAAAATCCAGTATGTTTCGTTAAATCGAACTGAAAATGTTAGCTTTATTGAATCAATTAGGTTTACAGTCATAATCTTTCTATTTTATGTTTGATACGACAAACATTTCTGAACAGTGACAAAAAACATACTATTAAGCTCAACTGATAAAAAATATTTTTCAAAAACATTCTTTTAGAATTTAAGTTTTTTAATATTAATCCAAGTGGACCATTAAATGTTCAATGTATTGGCAAGAGATCTATTCAATCTCCAAAAGAATTCTCTTTTCGCGATCTCACATGTATTCATTTTACTTTCTCATATTGACTCAACATAAGTGTTTGTTACAATACAAGTAAACTCAGATCCAATATCGCAAAGAAAAAAACTTTCTTTAAAATCGTCTTACTTTTGTACACGTAGCTATGCCGGCAATGACGATTGTGACCACCGCAGTGGCGATGGCCGCGTATAGTACTGCGTCAGTTGAGTAACGGATGCACGCTGCAGAAGTTACATATGCCATCGATACGGTCTTTTTTGAGAACATACCAGTTAAAAGCATATACACTTGCCATGTTCAATGATTGTAAATATTTGATTATAAAAAATAGTTTTAAATTGCTTTGAACGCCAAGTTTTCTTACCAGAATAATGAGACAGATAGCGCTACAAGGCGATTTTCTAGCACAATGACTGCACATGATGGAGAAGTAGGTGACGCAGAACGCAATACTGTATGATTTGTGAAAATATTATGAATTTGATTAGAAATTCCAAGAGGGTTAACGTGGGATTTGAAAAGGAAAAAAGATATTTATACGTACGTTGATATGATTATTAAGTAAGGATGCATAAGCATGAATAATCTTGCTTCATCGCTGAAAAATGATTATCTTTAAGTACTGGTTTTTATACGATGTAAGACGTATAAGATCATGTTAAATACATAGTATATTTACTAATTTTTTATTAGGTATATTACATATTTGCGAAGTAAACCTAGTGCCGCTGAGATATCTACTTCGAGAAAGACATTGCGAAAAAAATATAGTAGATTCGTGTTATCGATTTTCCTCAATCTTTGGAATTTCTTTTGAAGAGTCAAATCAATTAGCAAAATCGCACTAGTATTATAGAAGTAATTATAATTTAATATTTCTCATCCATCATACCAAGGCATAGTCCCTTAATTCTTACAATACGCGTACATCCATCGCACTCAAGACACCCCAACTACACCTCGTGCTTCTCAACTCCACGCAGTCCTTTATCCTCCTATAAACCACATAATAACTCACAGAAAAACAAAGGCGCCGATCATAAGTGCCGCAAAAACGAGCTGCACGGCGAGCAGGGAGAAGACGCGCCTGATGAATCGTCTCCTGATGTTGAACTCCTTGAACTCGCCATAATAGTCGTCTGGATCCTGCATCCTCTGAAGCCGCCTCTGTTCGTTTTCCCAGCGTCTGATCAGTTCTTCATTGTCGCGCTCGCGTTGCCGCACCATAGACTCGGTGACGCTGACGGTGTACGGGCCCTTTTTGTTTAAGTGTGAGTATGTGAGGTCGATTATCAGACCGGCCGGTAGTGAATTGGTGAATGGAACAAATTGTTTCGGTTTGCCTCTGGTAGGAGACTGACTAGAGGATCTGTATTGAAAGGATCTACGGAAAAGTTACAATATTGGACGATAAAGCTGTCTGTGATTGGAAAGATCGAAGAAATTACTGTACTTTATATGGAATTCATAATACGAATCGTAAATTCTATACTCGTAGTAAAATTTTCATTAAAATATAGTAATCTTTCCCTGTCTGTGGTAGCTTTAATGTTCAGTATTGTAATTTTATCGAAGATACTTCTTTCAATTTAAACAATATAGAAATATGCAATAAAAATGATATGCACCTTATGGGTATGCGTTATGATTAAAGATTTTAGTAGTAAAAATAGCACATCGCATTACTTGACTAGTTTGTTAAGTAGATGTTTTACGCACCAGTGGCGTTTACACCCGTTTTACGCACTTATGCCTAAACCGGCTGTTTAGAGTACATATTCTATACAATTTAAAAAACTGAAAACTATAAATGAGAGATTTCGTTATAAAACTTATAAAAACAGTGTGCTAAGTTTTATTTAATAAGCTAATTATAACTTGCTTAGTTTTAAATGAGAGCAAAATCATACTTGACAAACAAAAATTTATTGTATTGCATTTTCCTACTGCTTTAGGTTGTATATTTGTAAATCCACTACAGGGAATATTTATCAAAGGAAGACTGAAAAATTATTCCATTGTTCAATCACAGCCTGTCGGTCTATTTCAAGCATGATTTTTTCTTATGATCATAGGTAAAATCACATTTTTTATCAGTTGTCCAATGGTAAGCGACGGAAGCTGTGGTGCGCCACTACCCCCAGCCATGTATCCTGTATCTCGAACAAATTTTTATCAACCTCGCCAAAGTGGACCAAGTGAACTGACCTTAGTTGGATTCAAAGAGTTCAAGTGAATTTTGTTGTGAAATTTCTTGTTTTTTTCATCGATAATGGTTGAATTGTTATTGCAATGAGGCATCTGCATCATAACCTTTAATTATTCTTTGTAGACATGTATAGTATTTTGAAGGTATCTCAATAGACATAATAATAGTTGAAATATTTACCTTTTACGTGTATGTATTGTAATTTTTTCAAATATGCTGAATACTTTCATACGCATCATATTTTAAATAGACGATTAAAAAGGTTTTATTTACAAAAGTAATCCAAATGATTGTAAGTCTGAACTCAGCAAAACGTTGTTATCGCTAAGTTCATTATTATTCCCTTAAATGCATATGTGTATGATGTATATTTGTATTAGATATGTGGATTATTTAAAGAGAAATATTATGTATTTTATGTTACAGTATTGATTTAAATTTAAGCAAAATTATTAAAATTCTGTTCAATAGTGAAAATGAAAAAATATTATTTAAAATGTTATTACTAATTTTCGAGATAAGAATTCTGGAATGTTATATAAAAGATGTTACAAAACCAATACAACAAAATATTCCAGAGATTTTCTAAATATTTCTACAAAAGTATTTGCAAATTCACTGTATCTCTATACTATATTTAATTTTTATTATTTCATAAAATTATTAGGAAAAATGCAATCGCTTATCCAAAAAGTAATAATAAATTGATAAATAAAAATTGAGGATTCCAAAAATTAATAAAGATAGCGATATTAAAATGTCCTTTCATATATCCCAATTATAAGAACAATTATGTCAAATATAAATAATAAATCATTCAAGTTTAATCGCGCGTTCGATAATGCCAATGTGAAAGCATAAGACTGATTGTTGAATTTCGCGGTTTTACCCACGTGACCACCCCAAAAGTACAGGATTGGTCGAATCCTTATTAAAGATACAAAGAAAAATTTGCATGATCAAGGCATCTTTCTCAATCTTAGCTTTGCGAATTGAGGTTACTTCGCCATTTCTTCGAGGCTACGTTTGCTCCATTTTTTTCCTTTTTCGAGCACTCGTAAGCCGCTGATGCCTTCGGAACTTCAGCTTTAAATTTCCGTCTAAATGAATAAGTCGAATTTTTCATCGCCTAACTAGCTCATAGTACAAATAAATGCCAAGTCAATAAAATTAGATCAAGTCGATCGAAGATTTCTGCTTATAAATCACCGTGACATGTTCAAAGTTTCAATAGTGACCTTAGAAAATTATTTAATCAGCTGATCATCTGGAAATAAGGTAAACAAATAGAAAACTTTTTTCATATCCTTACAGCCAACGATAATGCACGGATCGCCTTTTCCTCTGCAATTAATCAACTGTGTTATTTTTAGCCATCTTTGATTCATTAATATTAAGATCTTCAAAGTCAAAATAATATTTTTTCCTTTATAATTAAGAACAAAAATAACATTTATTACTTCAGTTTTATGTAGTTTTTTTATAAACTAATTTCAATAATGTCAGTAAAATATTCATTTTTTAAAGAAATTTTTGTTATTTTTCAGATTTTAGTCGTATTAGAAGATAAAACAAACTTTTACAATGGGAGGTTTCGTTATTAGAGTGAAGTCAAAGTCTGGACAGAAGATTGTAGATAGCTTAACACCACAGGACACTGTAAACAAGTTAAAGAACAAACTATCGGAGGTAACCGGAATACAAATGGAAGCATTGCAGGTGCTCAGAGGTTTTCCACCAAAGCCTCTTGATCTCGCTAATGGTAATGCAACACTGCAAGATAGTGATATTTCTTCTGGCGAAACTCTAATTGTAGAAGAAAAACAGGTTGTGTGCAATGGAGAACAAAGAATAGAAGATGTACCTCGCATGCATATTACTGATTCCTCAGACTTTGGTGAATGTCCTGGGATTCTCATGAAAAAGACTGTTCCTGCTGATGATTCATGCCTTTTTACTAGCGTTGGATTTGTTTTAAATGGTATTGTTTTTGTTTAAATGAGTTTTTCAATACAAAATGTGAGGCTAACTTTAACTTACAATTCTCAAACTCCTGAATTTTGGTATAATATTAATTGTACACATTGTACTTTTTTTTTTTTTTATTTATTTAGGCGTACCCAGACCTAGAATCAGGTCTACACGGCCAAACACATTGTACTTAAAATTAATTTTCAATTACTCTCTTCAATGAAAATTTATAACCCTAAGTTTTTCTGCTGTACATATATGATGAATATTATTTAAAGTTTTCTTTGTACTTTAGGTAAAGTGGATCCAAGCTGTGCAGAGTTAATGAGAGAAATTATAGCGACCACAGTGGCATCAAATCCTGAAGAATACTGTGAAGCAATGTTAGGTAAACCAAATAAAGAATATTGCGAATGGATAATGAAACCAAATTCTTGGGGTGGAGCAATAGAGCTGTCAATACTCTCTCAATTTTATGGATTGGAAATTGCAGTAGTTGATAGTAGTAATGGTATCATTAACCGATTTGGAGAAGATAAACATTATGCTCAAAGAGTTTTCCTTATTTTTGATGGTATACACTATGACCCATTATATTTGGAACCACTTGAAGTAAGTTATTTTGAATTACTACGTACTAGATTATATGCTTCTTTAAAAAAAAAATATATGTACTGAGAAAAGACTGATTTTCTTTTTATTTGATTAAATCTATTTAGGGAGGGCGTATTCAGTCACTGTTTCCAAGTGAAGATGAAGTAATTTTACATCAAGCTGCTAATTTAGCTCAAGAAGCAAAATCTAGTCATCAATACACAGATATTCAAAAGTTTACATTAAAGTGTATGATTTGCGATGTAAAACTCAGTGGTTCTGAAGCTGCTCAGAAGCATGCCAAAGAAACTGGCCATCAGAGTTTTGGTGAAGTGGTTGCTTAACGACTTTAAAAATGCACTGAGATTTAAGCAAGTTTGCTTTAATTATCGTATAATGTCTTGTTTAAAAAAAGCAACAGAAAATATTTATAGTGCAAAATTGTGCAAAATTATTTTTAGAAAGATTATTACAAAAATTTGAATTTTAAATTTTGTTTCTTCGAAATCTAATACATACATACTTTTTATTACATGTCACTTGATTTAAAATCAATTCATGTGCCAATAGTTCATCTTAAACTAATATGTTTGATACAGTTCAATATAACAACTAGACATTGTACGACAGTTCATGAAGTGAAGCATAGAGCAAATTTCGCTTTTTTTCAAGTGCTTTGATAAACTATATTATACAAGTGACAGTTCTACGCCAAAACATGATAATAAAAGCAAACTTTTTTATGTTTGGACTTTTTTCGGCGAGATCTGTGTTGCACTCGAATGTGAAACAGTTAAAACAGGTGCTACGTTCCTTGTCAAATCACAATGATCTATGAAATAACAGCAAAATCGAGTGTAGGTCACTTAACATTTTTTATTATGATTATATTTTATTGCTCAAGCACTTCAACATTTCTTAAAATTTTCACTTATACAACACAAAAAAATTTAATGAGTTTTTCATAAATAAATTACAAATAAATTGAAAAAGGTATCAATTTCAAAATGCTCTATAAAATCCGGATTTAGCATGATAATTATGATTTTAATCTCTCTTCAGATTTTTTAAAACAAAGATTTAATCAAACGTTATTGCAAGCTTTTTAAAAAGTTATAGATACCCAAAAATATTAAAAAAAATTGACTGACATTTTGTATAGAATGGATATTTTATTTACTTTGCACTTATTGTAAAACATAATTTTGTTAGATTTAAATCTCTTTCTCTGCGAAGTTTGCATAGAAATACATTAAATTATACAAATAAGCAGCTAACAAAGACTTGTAATAATACCAAACTAAGTAGTATATACCCAATTTGAGCAGTTCAAGGCATGTATATATGTGCTATCCGATTGGCAAACTCACTTGGGGTGATCCCCTTTTACTCCGTAGTGCATATGCATATATTAATTTTCGCCACTAATGAGCAGAAATTGCCACTTTTCAGTTTTCTTGTGGAGAACAGAAGTAGCACAAATATACGTTATGCGATTGAGCATGGATAATAAATAGAAGGAACAACAAAATTTTACGCATAACGAGTGCAAATTTTGCTTTTGTTTACTTAAATGGCCAATGAAATATACTCAGTATAAAGAAATGTGAATAATGAAATGCCATTTCAATTGTGAATAAGAAATAGCGCTGAAAGCGCTTAATTTAATTTTATGCGTGAATCAAATGATGTTAATCGAATTATGCAATTTATCATATGATAAAGTTATATAGATTTATACAATTAGAATAAATTAATGTAGCCATATATATTATAGATTATACATGCGACTTTAATGAAGGGAAAAACAACAATGGTTTATATTAAGTTTCTTTGTTATTATTCCTCATACTTCCTAAATATTTGCTCATCTTTTTAATATGTCTGCACTCAATTTTTATTATAACGTTTATTTTAATATATTTTTATCACAACTGTTGTATATAATAATTCTTAATTATAAAAAAATGCTGCGTTGTGATAAGAATTTTTGAAGAAGTTACAAAGTTTACTGTAAAAAGTATATTATACTGTTCAGTGATGCCATGGATATAAAAATTTAAAAAGTTTTGATAAAACAGTAACATTTTGTGTAGAGTATGCGTATAAATTTTTTAGATTTTTAGAGACTGGTGTTTTTTTTTCTAAATAGTATAATTTTTCTAAGGCTTTTCTGTCAATGCATAGAATTAAATTCGTAATTTTTCTTTAAGATAAATGATAAATGATATTATTTAAGACAAAAAAATCAACCATAAAGAAAAGAGCAATTCTTTTAAATGTTGCACATTTTTAAATTATGGCTTTTATGATTAAAATATACTATAATACTATATTTGAGTGTTTTTTTTTTATTCTC
>JAPYZA010005663.1:0-11939 GCA_030522685.1 Eupelmus azureus | reverse complement strand
TAAAAAAAAAAAACGGAGCTTACACCGGCGCCTCGGCCGAGCGTGACGCTCGCTCTTTTTTCCCCGAAAAAAGGCGGAAAAAAATTGCAGCTGGCCCGGACGTGCCGGGCAACCCTTTCGGCTCGCCCGGCTTTTCCATTATCCGGGCCGACTTTATGACAGGGCCTAATCATCGCCCCGTAAAGCCAAAGGGTTCCGCGCAGCAGATCAAAGGCCGGCTGCGCTGATGCGGGAAAAACGAGGAGCCGTGTCCGCCGATCCTTATCGCTTCTTTCTCGCTCGCTCGGCTCTTTTACGCTCTCGTGGATGCATGGGTATATGGAGGTTGGAGCGTGTGTGGAGAGGCCGACTTGGCGCGCTTTTCAATTTCGGAAAATGCGAGCGTTTTTGATCTCCGGTGGGAGATCGGCTGAGATATTGGTGTGATGTGGTGATGCAGGAGATGCGGGTTCTTCAATTTTTCCTGGCTTTTGTGGGAAATTTTTGAGGGATTTTTGGGGAGGGCTGGGTAGTTTGGGTGTGGTTGTGGGCTGGTGAAGGGATTTTTGAGGATTTGTTAAAATATTTTGTGAGTGATAGTAATGATAAGATGAATATAATCTATGTTTCTATCAAATATAGTCATTATGGTCAAAATAAACAAGAGCAATATTCATTATTACAGAATGAAAATTAGATAGTTTTGTTTCCATCAAATAAACATGATGGTTAGAATTAAACAACAGCAACATTCATCGTTTCAGAAATGAAAATTAAATGTCATTAGGAAACTGACAGTAGAGCTAAATCAATTCTTAAAAAGCATTTTAACCATCACATCGACATTCTGATCAGAACTTCCCCTGCATTAGAATACGCGCTATCCATTTTCATCGGCCGATCCCTGATATATATATATATGACTAATAGAAAGCGGATTAAAATTCTCGATTTTTCCCTCCTGACATTCAATCTAATAACTCTTGCAAATCCCCGCTTCCCACGTGGCGGACTGCCGCGATCGCCATTAGAAGAATTCGAATCCCGCGACAATATACCTGTCAAAAATTTGATGAACGGCCCCATCTATACGAATTCGAGGGCACGTTTCGAGAACTATAACCGATCGCTTCGAAAGTGTAATAATCTCTATAATATTCTTTTGACATCTGCAGCGTCCCTTCGATTTCGATCGGGAAGCGCTGCGAGAGATTACCGCGGCAGTGCGCATAAATACATATAAAATCGAGCTTTTCGAAAGGTTATCGATCGTCCAAAGTATAATTGACGTTTAAATAATGGCTGCGCGCGCGTTGCGTCTGTTTCGTACGTTTAATGGATAATGATAATTTTAATTTCGGATAATAATGATGATGAATAATGCGGTACATCGAGATTAATTAAATAATATCAAATTTTCGCCAATTATTAAGTGGAACTCAAGTTTGTCGATTTTCACAGAGACAGATAATCACTATTTCCGTAATTATGAATTTTTAGCAATTATCTCTTTTATAGAGCCGCCGTTTATAGATTTAATCTTTTTGATTCAGTGCCTCGCCTCGTAATCATTAAATTCTCCTCAAAATTCATTCATGCCAAGCTGAATTAATTAAATTGAAAAACAAAAGTACAAGATAAAATTATTCAAGCTATAAAAATCGACTAATCCCGCTCCTTTCCTTCCTAATTCCAAAAACAAACCCACTTCCCACCCATCAAAGCATTTTTCCTCGACATTACCCAGCTCGATACGCGCCTTCCTTTCTCCCTCTCTCTGTCCTAACGCACGTCCTCTCCAAGCCGTTTACGGTCTTGTCAAAGTCCCTCGCGTCTCTCTCTCTCTCTCGCGAATTCGTGCTTGCACAATAGCGGAGGCCGCTCATTGCTATTCGGCTGGCGCGCCGGACAATTACACGGAGCCCTGCCGTAGAAGCGGAATACAGTTCGTGGAGCGCGCGCGTTCGCTATAGTCCCTTTTATGCGCGGGGCTGCGGCTGACTAGAGTGGCCGTATTAGACGGGAATATTATTCGCAAATCGAGGGAAGTTAGGCTGTTAGAAGAGAAAGAGAGGAGCTGGCAGCGAAGAGACTTGCTATAGAGTATAATGGCTGGCTGACTTTTGGCTTTTGCCAGGGTTTTTGAGAGATTCGGTAGGGTATTTTTAGAATTGTCGGTGATTAGGAAGTTTGTTGTACTCAAGGCTAACGCTTTTAATTTGAGTGATGTTGTGGCTTTGATAGCTAGGCTACCAATTAGCGAAGGAAAATGATTCATCTTTGAAAATATGATAATTCAACGACTGCTTTATATAATAAACCATTAGGCCCGTAATAACATGCTAATTTTTTTCTCAGAAGCCCAATCCAGCAGCGTTCAAGCCTAATCTATCAACACCTCCAGATACAATCTCACCTCGCCATCGGCGCGTACCCACATGCATAAGTCCCCGATACTAATCACTCCGAAAATACCAGAAAAACTACATTCCCTCACCGGCCAATTAACGAATTCCCAGGCCTAACCGTACCATTCCCATCCTCCCGCGCACACATATAGCCTCGAGCCGTCATTAATCCGGGCGCTCGGCTCCCTTCCGACGCGCTAAGCGCCTCGATAAATCATATTTCGACTTGGCGTATATATACCCCCATCCGCGAGCGTCCGATTTTTATCTCGAGGCTTGATGAAAAGCGTCGCGTTCTCGAGAAATTTTCTCGCGCGCCGCCGCTGAGACGGTTTAACGAGGGAGTTTTATGAGCTGCGGTAGCGCTTGGTATTAATGTAGCTCGTGTATATGGTTTCGTGTGCTAATGAGCCTTCCCCGAGCGCACGTGGCGAGTTGTAGGGCAGGCCGGGTTATTGAGTCTGTGGTACGAATGAGCTGTAAGCTTTTTCGAGTGTATTTTGGGTTTAGGAGTGGATGTGTGGAGGGTAGGGCGAATTTTTATGGAGAGTAAAAAGTTTCTTTTGTACTTATTGTCGTGAAATTTAAAAATAAACGCTTACTGCTTTTGTTTATATATGCAAAGATTTTTGAAACACTAATTTTGCAAACAACAATATATTAATAACGACTATCACAGAGAGTTCACTCCATCCGCTGCAAAATATAAAAAATAAATTAAATTCCCCCATAAAAAAAAAATCCATAAAATCAAATTAAATTTCAAAAACCGTATCCCTTTAAAAGAGCGCATCAGCTCCCCCGTCCACGTCCGCGGCAAATCGAATTCCGCGTCCAAACGACAAAACAATCCCCCCCCTCTATAAAATCAGCCAATCGATACGCAAGAATTGACTCCCGGCTGCCCCCTTTCATCCCGCAGGCCTCCTAACAGTCATCCGAAATTGTTAAACCGCGCGCGCACAAAGGCATTTTAATTCGGCCGGCGCAAATTTATGCGCGACTCGGAGAGAGATGAGAAAAATTCCGGCGAGGGTGTATTTTAATCGGACGCTCGGCGAATCGAAAAGAAAAAAACCGGGGGTGGCTATACACGCGGGCTTTAAAAAAGACGCGGGGCTGTCGGTGCGCGAAGATTGATAGCGAATTCGCGGCGATGCAAGTCATCATCGATTTTGACGAGGCACCACGTGCGCCGCCTTTTCTTCTCGCTTCTCTCTCTCTTTTTTTTTAACGGAGGAGATATAGGCAGTGTCATCTTCTCCCGCATCACCGCCTGATAATTAATCCTATTTTTATCCGGAGTTTCGCGCCTCTATTGTGGTTCTTGTGTGTGTGTGAGTGTGTGTATGGGCTCGATTTGGCGCGCGGAATTTTCGCCCTGAGGTTTTGCCCGTGCGGATGACGAGGCTGATTTTCGCGCGGCGGAGGGAAAACAATGGCTTTGGTGGAAGGTGATAAATTATTTATTCGGGCGTGGACGCCGCGAGGATACAGCGATTTTGCGGGGCTCTCTGGTTTTTTTCTTCTCTGGGATTGTCGGTGCGTGATTGTCATTGCAATATTATGCTTTATAATGTGATTATTGAATATGGATTTGAAATGCGTAATACCTTAGACTGTATATCTAATCTCATGGTTCGACTTATGAATAACCAATCTTTCCTTTCTCGTTTCAGGTATGTAACCTCACAAGCCAGCACGACTCCTAATATTCCGCCAGCGGTGAAAGCGGTGAGCAATCACAGACTCATTATACACACCCCCATAGGTAATAAAATCAATAAATCGCAATAATAACAAAAAGAAATTCGCACGAGCCATTGATCGGGCAATTTACTTATGCCCGAGAAGCTCGACTGTGCCGAAGAGTTTAAAAGGTGAAAAAAAGAGGGATGTGGTGGTATCAAGCCATTAAAAGCCGGCTAAGCCGCTTGCCGGCACTTTAGCGATGCCCGCGTGGATGTATTATATCGTCACAAGCGCGGAATGATATACTAATATTAGCTTGATTAACGGAAAGCATCGTGCAGCCTTTGAATTTTTTTTGTTTTTTTGCCTTGTACGTAAGCTTAGATGTCACAAATCATGACGTCAGTGTGTTTGACGTTACTTTTAGAAGCAATAGAGCCTTTGATGACTATAAATAATTTTTAAATCTTCAATCTAATCCTACAAAACAACGTTTAAAACACAACTCTCGTCAATCCAAACACATACATCACACAACAACTTTGCCTAAACCTCCAGATTGAACGAGCGAGAAGCCCCAAAAAATCTGGCGCGCGCGCCTCAGGTATATATCCACACAATTAAAAAAAAAACGCCGCCCTAAGGGGCGCCTCTCGGCACCATACGGAAGACGCGGATCCCCGTGACTGGCTCGCAACCGACTTTCCTGCAACCCCATTCACCTCTTCTATATCCCTCTCCAAACTTTAAATTCGATCGGGCCCACGTTTATACATACACACATACGCGTAACCTGTCGCAGCATCTGTCGCTGGAGAAAAACCGGTTTTCTCCCTTCGTGTTTTTGTTTACGAATTAGCCGGCGCTCGATTTGCTAGAGCTTCGAGGGAGCCAATTTCAGCGGCTCTCGGAGCGGTCTATATACGTTAAACGCGACTCGCCGCCGTTAGAACGTGTTATTAAGCGCGGTTAGGCGCGAGTCTGGGCTATATATGGGGCTTTCACATTGACGAGCGATTTGGAGAAGCAGCGCGAAAGATGACTGCGGTTCGAGCGCTCGGGGCTCTTTCGGCTGCGCTGAGAATTGAGATGGATGCAGAGGCGATTGTTAGGTTAAGCCAGTGGGCTAATTGCCGAGTTGTATACGTGGAAACGACACTATGCCTTTTTGCACGTGTGTTTTGGACAAATAAACGTTTAATTTATGGTTATTTGAGAGGGTTTCATTTGATAATTACGGTGACGCGTGTATTAGTTCGTTTCGGCGTGGACGCAATGAAAAAAGCGCGGCGTTTCATAACTCAGGCCGCGTTAATAAAATAGGCATTACTGTTTGTTCATAGCGACTAATAAATTAGTAGTAGCCAAAGCTATTTCCAGTGCGCCCGATGCGCCCGAGATTTATTGCAATAATTAAAGGCTTCGATTTACATTCGGCGCCGCTCCACATTTGAGGCTTTACATTTGCATTTTCCAATGCGCCCAAACGAATTAATTACACCGATCAAACTTATTAATCGTTATAAATTATCCCAGCCACACGCGATATTACAGCGCAAATTAATCGCCGCAACCGTCGCTTTACACCCAACAAAATAGCAAACAACGCAACCAACCTAAACCCGCCGACACAACCTATCAACCTACGTCTTAAACCACATATACACTCATCTCAAGCTCGAACGAAAAAAGTAAACGGCGCAGTCGTACGCGAGCAAATAAGCACCTTACACACTTGCGCTCTCCCCCCGTCGTCCCGGCAAATTGTTTCGTTAGTCTAATCCCCGGCGAAAATCGGGGCTGAAATTATTTCCGAAAGAAACGAGCCGCTCTCTCTCTCCCGGCATCCTCAAATTGCCGCGCAATTCGCCGGCGTACGTAATAACAGCAGCGCAGTTTCGCAACGTCTGAAAAAATAAGCGCGCAGACTCCATATACACTCTTTCTCTTCGAGACGCGCGCTAAATACCGAAGCGCGGGGCGACGCGAGCCATTAGAACCTGCCATTAGCTCTCGCTCGGCATTGAGAGGAGCATAAAGTGGCCGTGTGTATTATATATACGCAGGTTGTGTGGGTATTGTGTATCTCTCTCGCTGCCAGGTATATAGATACGTAGCGCCTGGAGATACAGACGACGCCGCGCGGGCTACTTATTATTGTGCATGGAGCTGGTGAATGTGTAAGCCCTCGAGGGCTGGTTTCCGCGAACCCTTTGACGGCTGCAAATCGGCTCGGGAAATTTGAGCTTTTCGTCACCTGGTCGGCTACTGTTCGGATGGACAATGAGAGGAGAAGGTTTAAGGTAGACCGGTGGAAATCTGATTTGCGGATTTTGAGAGAGTGAATGCGCAGTTTGAGATGATGGTGTAGTGAGAGGGGGAAGGTGACGAGGTGTATTTTTGGTTTCTTAAACTGTTTGTGGAGATTATTGTGTTTTGGGAGGGGATGCGAGGATTGTGGTTTTTAGTTTGATAAATGGGTGGCGAGGTGCGGATGGATGAGAGGCGAGCTGCTTTGTGAGACTGTCTTCGGGATGGTTTTTTCAACGGATTTCTCGGGGGTTTATTGTGGTAAATGGTTTTAATGAATGGTGGAATTTGTGTATTGAAGAGTGAAGCGGCAAGAGAAATTCAGATCGTGCTGCTGGAAGCATAAGATTCTCTATTTTTATTCCTTTTTAGACACTCTTGTTAACATTAAAAAGTACAAAAAAACTATCGATCGCATCACGCCTTTACGATACCGCTTTCTACTCCGACAACGAAAACATCTTGTAACACCAACCAACCAAACAGATCGATGCCAAAAAAACTACACTCAGACCCCACTCCCATCAAACTTAAAAAAATCCACCATTCAACTCCTTCAGAAAGTTTCAGTTTCACGAGCCTCCCGACGCGTAAAAAGGGTTAAACCCACTAAACCTCCACACTCCGCAAAGAATCCAGCCGCTCCATCCGAGAAATCGAAAAAAGAAAAGGGGGGAAAATCCGCTACAGCCAAAGGTGCGCCTGCGCGGCGAGGTAGAGCTGCGACCATAAAGCGGCCGTGCAGTCGAGAAAATAAAGGAGAAAAGCGCGGAGTCTGTTTGTTCAGGCGCTTTTATACTCGCGCGCTCGCGCGCACAATTACCCAGCTCTCCGGCAAACGCCGCGCGGATGTAAAAGAGGCCGCTCTGTGTGCCCAGGACAGCTTCTTCTTCCACCTCGCGGTTTATTTTTTCAATTTCACGCCGGTAGCTTATATTCTTCCGGCGACGGCGGGCCCGTAAAAAAGCGGCGCCTTCGGCTCAATTATGACGCTGGGCTGGTGCGTAGCTCGCTCGCCGCTGGATATGTATACCCGATTTCTTAGACAGTCGGGGATAACGCGCTGTTTATTCGGCAAACAGTTTATTTTATTGCACTCGGGAGGAGCGGAGCGCGGTTTTAGAGACAGGAGCGCACGGGTCAATTAAGGAGCTCCTTTGATGTGCGGCTTTTGTTGCCGCTGGGTAAACAGCGAGGATTTTTTTTTCGGCCTCGGGTGTATATCGGCCCCGAAACGAGGTCGAGCGCGGAAAATAGAATTCAGGGGGTAATTACCTGTTTGAACTGTTTTCCCCTTGCTTTTATTGTCGGCGCGCGCGCGCGCGACGAATGTAGCAAAAAATGTGTTGTCGGGGAGGGGGGCAAACGTTAATGAGAAGCAGACAAAGTACCGCTCTGCTCTCGCGCTCTTTGCCAGGCGCATGTGCGTCGTTTACGAGTCTTTTATGAATCGTTAAAAAATGGACGAAGCGCTTTTAATGGGACGCGAGTTTTAGACGGGGCCAGTGGGTTATTTATAACAAAGTTGCAATGTTTGAGTTGACTAAACGCGGTTAAAATTAAAAGTAATGTTTGCGCGCCAGGCTTTCGAATAATTATTCAAAGGCTGCTGTTTATGAAACCGGCGGTGTGTTTGGAAATTAATACAAACACACGGTTTTACGTAAGGTTATTCCGAATTCACCGGGCCGCGCTAAGTAGCCCACTTCGTACCAAAAATCCTCCAAAACACAAAAAGAAAATTTACATAACTCGCTTTTCCAACACCTCTTTTCAAACACAAAGCTTTCCCCAACACACCGTTCATTACATTTTCCCAAACAACGCAGCCTTAAAAAAAAAGCACACGTTCCGCGAACGCACAGCGCAATTTACGGCATCGAGGCGTATATATACGCGCTCGCTTTTTCCGCGCGTACAACAATAAAAAGCGCGTTCGCCCTTTGGCTCGCGCAATAAAAGCGCAAAATAAGAGCCACGTGGTGCGCAGCCGGCTCTCCTTTATATTAACGAAAAACGCGCTCCCCGCGCGGATCGCGTCTGCAGGCCAGATTGCGACGCCACCCAAGGAGTCTTTAGCCGCTCGCTTGGCTCTCTTCTACGTGCGCGCGTCTTGGCTTTGTGCGGCTTTCGTCTCGTTTTTTCTTTCCGATGCTTTTGGCCTTTTAGCTATCGCGTGCGCTGGCTTTTTTAGAGGGCTTGGGAGAGGTTCGTGCGCTCGTTAGAGCAGAGCACATTTGGGATGCATTGTGAAGATTTTTTCGGTGGGTTTGAAGATTTTTGGTTTTTGGATTTGTTTTTTGTGTTTTTGAATGTGGTGAATGGGAAATGCAATAATAGAATTTATAGAAATTGCCTTAGATTTTAATCAGATTCTTCGGTCGGTTATAGAAATGTTTTCTAAACTGTCGGACGGTATTTTATTTTCTGTACCTCACACATTACCTAAATTATTATTGATTTTTACATCAAGCATTACATCAAACAAGGTATTAACATTTCTCCTAAAATACTCACCATCCTTCCACACCATCCAACTTGATCACCTCCCCTCAATACCCCCCCCCACCCTTCCCTCTCTCTTAAAAACCTCTTCACCTTACGCGTGCTCCCTCGCACAAAAACGCATCCCTATCCCACATTTCTCGACTCCCCGCGTTTCTGTGTCTACACACATACTCTTCAAAGCGTCACGTCTCCCTTGTCTCCTCTCCTCATTGTCGTCTTTAAACCCGGCGGCGTGAAATTTGCATCTTTCCAGGCCAAACACGCGCTGGCGGGGGTCGCCGAACAATAAAGCCGGCTCCCTCCCGCTGCGAGCCGACGGATGACCGCGTGGGCTTCTTCTTTTTTTTTCGGTGCGCGCACGGAACTTTTTCAAGGAGCTCTCTCGCCTTAGCTACACAGCCCAGACGCCGCATTAATTATTCCAGCGGCGCATTTTTCGCTTCGAGAGCGTCTGTTTGTTTTTGGGAGCGGGTATAGCCTTTTTTTGGGAGCCGCCGGGGAGGGGGTCGCCGTATTTATCGCTTTGGATTTCATAATTCACGAGCGCGTTTTGCGGAATTTATGGACGAGGCGCTGGACTATCGGCTGGTTTCTAGGATCTCGGATGGAATTCGCCGTGGTTATTAAAAGTTCGTTCGTTGCGAATTAGGGAGGGGGGGACGCGATCTTATCGCGGCGTTATTGAAAAAACGTGAAATAGCGTTTACGGCCTTGTATCCGGCGCCGTTCCTTTACAAAAACGTGAAAACCCCTCGTTCAACAAAAGCACAAGAGTGTATTAAATAACGCTAAACAGCGTCAAACCCTCAACATTTCCCCATTGTCCATCGAATCGCCTATAAATTCCGATCGATCTATACAACGCATCTATCTACCCATACACACCTTTTTTACACCGAAATTCACGCCACGCTTGACTTACAGTGTCTGTTCCATGAAGAGCGATCGGAAAAACCGCTGTCGTCGTAAGCGATGGGCGTAGCTCAGGAAATTCGTCGTAGTTGTTGTCGACTGGTGCGTTTAGCGCTCGAAAACCATGGCCGACTTCCCGCGGCGATGACAAAGGCGATGCGCTGGCGCGCGGCCTGCCCCTCGAATTCTAACAATGAGTGGGGTTTTATAGATATGGGTAAACAGATATTTAATGTTTGGGCTCGAAAATAATTTTTAGTTTTGAGAATATGATACGGCTACTCGGCGAACGGGGCAGTTAAACATTCGGGAAAGGTAAATACTAGTATGGATTAACGCTCGACACGATACCGATCAATGTCCAAGCTCTCGCTCGTAGTTACAGTCCTCAAGCCGCTTAATAACACGTTTTGAAAAGCCCGCCAGAACAACGCGCGAGGCCTAATCATCCTCGCCTCTATCTGAAGAATCCATCTCCAATACCGCATCCCTAACGACAAAACGCCAAAATTACCCTAATCCACTTAACAGATTAACCCTCCTCTCCAAAATCCCACGCGCTCTTTCCGCATCTGGCAGCTCAAAATATTCACAAAACACAAGCTGCGATATCCGCCAAAACTAGCCGGCCGTGTAAAATCGCGCAACTCCGCTCGGTCCTATCCCAGCGGGATGCCGATCTCTATCTCTCTGGAAGTCGAAAATTCGTTCCAGACCGTCCACGAGACACTTGTGTATCGTTGCTTCCTTAATTTCGGCTTTGACTGAGGGTGGGAGAGACGCAACAATTATCCCTGCGTGTCTGTTTTCCCGGGAGATGACTCGGCGGATTTTCTCATGGGCGACGCCGGCGGTCTGTTTACGGCGCTTATATGCGGAAAATCGGTAAAACAAACACGTGGCTCTCTGGCGAGGCTGGCCGAGGGACACTTGCGAGAGGGTCGGCCGCGCGCTGTGATAGAGCAAATATGTGTTTACGAGAGAAGAGCTGCTTTTGCGAGCGCGAGATCGAGGTGGTCTCTCTTTTGATTTTGGTCGGGAGGATGTTTGGTCAGGGTATATGTGTCGACTGATAATTTCCGTGCGCTATGTGGCTTGTTAGCTGCGGGGGGGCTGGGTTTTCTTTCTGATTAGAGGGATGAGTGTGTGTTCGTAAACAGAGCGGCTGTCGATGCGAGAATAATATAATTCTCTAATTATTAATTCAATCCAGCAACTCCTTTTTCTGAATATTAAATAAAAATTTCCCTCGCCCGCCTAAAAATCCAAAAACCCGGCGAGAATCCCAAAAAAAATAACGTGAAACACCAGCCGGCTCACAGCCAGCTCACTAAATCCCCCCGAAAACAAAAGCCCGTACTTCTCAGCCGACCAAAACACGCGGCCCGAAAGCGCCATCAAATCCGCCATAAAACAAACTCTCCTCTCTGCCCGCATTTTCGCACAATGTACACACTTTTGTCCCCGTACATCATGTACACTATAAACTCTCCCCATTCTCGCGCATTCTGATACATCCTCGCGCACAGCTCGCCGACGTGGCTGTATAGGGGACGAGCTGAAATGAATGGAACGAGAGAGGATAGAAAGATTCTCGCACGTCGCTTCGAATATCGGCGCGACTCTCGAGAGGTATGAAAGGTTTTCGGGGAAAAAAGGGAGAGAGAGGCACAAAAAGGACAGTCGGCGCGCGTTGCGATATATATTGTGAGAGAGCCGAGGGAGAGACGGACTGGATTTTAGGCGGAAAACGACGCGCTGAAGGAGAGAAGCGGTTTCGTTGAGGTGCGAGGATGCGCCGATCTTTTAGGGTTTTTTTGCGAGATCGGTGATTTATTCGGTGGTTTGAGAGTTGAGGTAAAGAAGGTTTCTTTGGAAGTTGTTTTGTGCTGGAGTGTTGGGAATGCGTGGATTTGGATTACGTGATTTCGTGTTTACGGTGAATGGTAGTAATGAGGAATAGCTATGTTTTCGAATGAGCGTATCTTTGATGAACAGAGGAATAAACAGCTCGAATAATTTCCGAGCGCGCTAATAATAAAGTTGGGCGGATTTTGATTTATGTATACGGTTGTAATCGCGCTCGGGTATAACGTCATAAATCCCGCTCGAAAACTTTAATACGTTCCG